>CAJGYM010000177.1:0-101068 GCA_904845305.1 Caenorhabditis auriculariae | reverse complement strand
CTCGTGCGCACGTAAGGAAAATGCGCACTCTTTTTTCAAATTTTGTACAGGAAATTGCGCTCTCTTTCTAACATCAGGAAAATGCGCACGGTGATTCCGCTCTTTTCTAGATTGAAGTCCGCATAAAATCATCTCACTTTTTGTCTTTGTCATGAAGAAGTCTTTCAGCTAAAGATGTATTGAACAGCTTTTTGATTATTTGAAATTTTATGGAGAATATTTCTTATCAGCGAATGATGTGCGGTCACTTCGGAATGAGATCAGGTGTAGTTTTGCAAAAAGTGAGATGCTCTTTTGAGACCAAGCTGATTTCAAGCTTGGTCTCAAAAGCTGCCGCGAAAATCTGCTAAAAAAGTGAGGGGCTCTCAAAATATACAGATGTTGTCAATCTGATAACATTAAACAATACAGAGTGGAGGAATAATTACAGCGACAAAAGTTTGTAGGATTAGTTCTCGCCGACCCGAGCTTATTTTTGTTCCAGTCATTATTCCTACCTATATATAATATGATGACCGTCGTGCCACGCTGATTTTCAAAAAGTCGTTTCTGCCTTTTGGGCGTTTACGGATAGGCAGGCAGGCTTGGCAATGAAAAAAAAAATGAAAGCCTAAAGCCCGGCCTTTAGGCGTTCATTTTCAATTTCAAAAAAAAGCGCGAGTTCAAGCCAGAGATTCGAGAAAAATTCTCACAGAAAAATTATTTTTACATGCTGAATCACAGTTTTTAATAACTCAATGAGGAATAATAAGCAAAAACCCCGATTTTCTCGTTAAAACAGCGAAAAATTCGACATGAAGAAAATTTGAGCTTTTTGAGCCGGGCCGAACCACCAAAAAGTTCTTTCAGTGATTTTTACAGCCAAGTACAACATTGGAAAAAAAAAAATCTTGAATCAAAGATATTAAATTACGCATCAAGGCGGTTAGAAATGGAGTTTATTGCGACCTTCAGATATTATTCGATAAGGTTGCCTTGAAGCTCAATTTGAACGTAATTTTAAGGTTTCGATTCACAAAACTGGTAACGATTCACGTTTTTCTCGAATCTCTGGCTTGAACTCGCGCTTTTTTTTGAAATTGAAAATGAACGCCTAAAGGCCGGGCTTTAGGCTTTCATTTTTTTTTTCATTGCCAAGCCTGCCTGCCTTTCCGTAAACGCCCAAAAGGCAGAAACGACTTTTTGAAAATCAGCGTGGCACGACGGTCATCATATTATATATAGGTAGGAATAATGACTGGAACAAAAATAAGCTCGGGTCGGCGAGAACTAATCCTACAAACTTTTGTCGCTGTAATTATTCCTCCACTCTGTATTGTTTAATGTTATCAGATTGACAACATCTGTATATTTTGAGAGCCCCTCACTTTTTTAGCAGATTTTCGCGGCAGCTTTTGAGACCAAGCTTGAAATCAGCTTGGTCTCAAAAGAGAGCATCTCACTTTTTGCAAAACTACACCTGATCTCATTCCGAAGTGACCGCACATCATTCGCTGATAAGAAATATTCTCCATAAAATTTCAAATAATCAAAAGCTGTTCAATACATCTTTAGCTGAAAGACTTCTTCATGACAAAGACAAAAGTGAGATGATTTATGCGGACTTCAATCTAGAAAAGAGCGGAATCACCGTGCGCATTTTCCTGATGTTAGAAAGAGAGCGCAATTTCCTGTACAAAATTTGAAAAAAGAGTGCGCATTTTCCTTACGTGCGCACGAGAAAAGAGTGCGCACAGCGCGCACTTTCCAGCATGCCGTTGCGTCGCGTGTGTCTAGTTCAACTGGGGCAAATGTGTGACGTCACACATCGATCGAGAATTTCCGTAATCTAAGTTTAGATAAATATGGACTTGATCCATGTTGGTATTATACTAGTCCTGGATTATCTTGGGATGCTATGTTAAAATATACTAAAGTTAGACTAGATACTATTAATGATACAGAAAAGTTTTTCATGATTGAAGATGGAATAAGAGGTGGAATAGTTAATGCTATTAAAAGATATACAAAAGCAAATAATAAATACACGTCAAAGTTCAATCCTGAGGAAATATCTAACTTCCTTTTATATCTAGATGCTAATAATCTATATGGTTGGGCTATGAAACAATTATTACCTCATAGCAACTTTGTTTTTGAGAAACAAATCCAACTTAGTATTTTGAATATTTCTATGAATGAAGTAAGCAAATCACAAATTCGGAAATACATAGAAAATCTTAATAGTCAAGGAAAAGGGTGTATTCTAGAAGTGGACTTGGAATATCCAAATGAGTTGCATCATAAGCATAATGAGTTTCCACTTTGTCCTGAAATCAGAGACTTTGGTAATGGAATCAAAAAGTTGTGTAATACTTTAGAGGATAAAACAAATTATGTTATTCATTATCAAAACCTGCTACAAGCTCTAGATCTTGGAATGAAATTGAAGAAAGTCAAGAGAATTCTGACATTTGATGAGAGTAATTGGCTTGCTTCTTATATAATATAAGAAGCAAGCCAATTATAAGTTATATTGATTTGAATACTGACCTTAGGAAAAAAGCTAAAAATGATTTTGAAAAGGATTTCTTCAAACTTATGAATAATAGTGTATTTGGTAAGAAAATGGAGAATGTTCGCAATAGAGTTGATGATAAATTAATATTCTCTGGTGAAAATGAATCGATGAAGAATGGAGAAACTCATTACATTTCGAAGAAGGATAGAATAGCAAAGTTTGCTAAGTTGCCTAACTTCAATAGGAATATAATAATAAACAAAGAATTGAATCTTGTTGAAATGGCAACAACTAAAATAGTAATGAATAAACCAATTTATGTTGGATTTGCTATCTTAGAGCCTAGTTAGTAAATGGTTGATGTTTGATTTTCATTATATTCCAAATACTACGAAACGATCACATAGCTTATAGCTGTTTGCCCTTATGGTCTGAACTTTAAATTCGGCGTATACGTGATCTATCAGATCGCGTGAGCCGATCTCACGAGCTTTGCGCAGTGAGACTCATTCCCAGCTGTTCAAAGCTCTTCGGTCGACGCGACTGATCATCAGATCGGTCGGGGTCCTGTCGGAGTCAGACAGGATCCTGGTGAGAACCAGGAGATCTCGTTCACCTGGTTCGAACCGAAAATCGGATCCAACATGGAACCGAGGTCTGAGGCCCTGTGCTACAGATCGGTCGGGGTTCTGTCGGAGTCAGACAGGATCCTGGTGAGAACCAGGAGATCTCGTTCACCTGGTTCGAACCAAAAATCGGATCCAACATGGAACCGAGGTCTGAGGCCCTGTGATACACAACCCACAGGGACCGCGCTTAAACCAACGGAGACTGATATCCGTAAATTAAGCGAAAGTGGATCCGTGAAGGAACCAAGGCCCGGGGTCTCACTGACAGTCAGAGTCACTACCCGGACCAGAGCAACAAGAAACTGTTGATCCCAAATAGGACCAATCCTGGAACTCCGAAGTAAATTTCGTCGAGATCCGGGTCCTCGGGAACGAATCAGGCAAGGACAAAGAAGTTTGTCAACCTGAGGAAAACCAGTTGAGGTTTCCAGTAACAAACTGATACCGTGGGTTATGCCTATATCAGACACGAGGCGATTGGCGAACAGGAAGTGCAATCCTGAACTAGCCAGATGCATGTCACCTTGAGAAACCAGGGTTCGACTAGAATCCTATGAAAGAATGCAGATTATTCAATCCATAAATCCGCAAGGATTCTACGCACTTTGATCATAGTGCCCCAGAAGCTGAAATTTCTGGAAACATGATTCTGTCTGACGGTGTAGTACTTCTCGGAGAAGAAAAGGCGTCAGAGGAGTTTCATTGCGATCCTCGCTGAGTGAGAAGCGGTCATCAGAACCCACATTCCATGAGGAAAGAGGATAACATACAAGGCAGAAGTATCCGCAATGAAGCACAGAGGTAGGCTGGAAAGCAGTAAAATATGCTGATGATAAGCCAGGTTCATAACTGGGCTGTCAACTCCAGGAGATACATACGCGCTCGCAACAACAAGAGCGGTATCTCCAGTTCCTGAACAGAAGGATGATGCCGACTGATTTTAGTCGATTTGGAGATAATCCAAAATGAGGCATAGAGGAGAGTATGGCATAAGCTCTATAACCGAGAGAATCACGACGCGGTTCGTCGTCAAAGACGATAGATTCCTTGAACCTGGCGAACACAGTAGCGGAAAGAGAAGCTACTTTGCCAGTTCCTAGAGCAGGAGGAAGATACGATATCTATCGAATTTCTGAAAGCTCCGTTTGTTTTTCTAAACGTTCTTCATTAGAAGATAGGAGCGAAAAACCTCAGAGAAGTCAATCATTTCGATACGATCCATAAGAAAGGATTTTTTCTCAAACAAGAGAAACGGAGCGTGTTGACAGGAAATCGCACTAAAGCAGAGTCGCGACGCACGAGAAACCTTCGAGCACTCGACCTCGCCAAGAGGAAAAAATTTTCCTAATTGTGGAAATAAAGCCAACATAGAATAGATTGAATCGAACTATTCCGAGATATTGAAGTTCAGGACGGAGGAAAAGACCTTTTCCCTGAACGTCAGTCGGTACATCACCACTGACAGACCTCAAACGTCTCGATAGGGAACAAGTTAGTTCCAATTGAATAGTCAACGAAATCGCTGTCGATTCCCGTCTTCTATCGATTAAATTGGCAATACAAGGAACTCCTGGCCAGAAGGAGATCCATTATCCTTTTGGGACAGATGAAATGTCCCAAAGCAAAGGACTCCCAAAGTTCAGCATCGTGAACGCCTATTCACGAGGCCGGGCAAACGCAAAGACTAAAGCTCCCGAGCCATTAGAGGAAGAACGAGTTACCCTCCGTCCTGGTCAACTATTTGATCCGAGCACGAACCCTGATGGTTTCTCGATTATCACGAGTGTTCACAACCTCATGCTGGGAGATCATCGGGAAAAAAGAACCTGTTTCACCAAACGAGTGAGGGTTCAAACATAGAAGAGTCGAGTTGCTTTCGACCTCCTCCATGAGCTCGTGTCGACGAACTGTAAAGAAATCCGAGCTATAATGGTTCTGGATCACAGAACGGTGGATTTCATAGACAATCATTGAGATCAATGATTAAAGGCCTCGAAAGCCGACCGCCAGTAGAGAAGTGATTCTCGTCCATGGCTAGTCAACAGTTCGACATCTTGCCAGTTTCGCAAGCTCCGAAAGCTAGAAAAATGCGACAGGAGAAAATCCAAGGCGAGATAGCTCAGAAATAGCTGAGAAGACATCAGAAGGACCAGAAACAGCGAATACCTGTTCGAGAAAATTCCAATACGAAAAGCTGGAAAGCCTCGAATATCTGGCGGATGTACACCTTCCCGGCGATGGCATCAGATCGATAGTGATACCTCAGATCACCGTCATTCAAGCCTGATTCGATGCTTGGCATCGGAGAGGTAGACGGAAAACCGATTCGAGAGGCCGCTACACAGCGAAGAAAATTATCACTTTCATATGAAGGATCTAAGCCGCAGTCCATTCCAGTTCCTACAAAGCGAATTCACCCGGTTAATGATGAGGCTCAATCTGTCAATGATCGACAATCGCCCTCAGGAACGAGAGGTATTGGACTCTCAGCTCCAGAAAATCTGGAAACCAGGCTATGAGAAAGGAACTGTGGCTCAACTCTGTATGCGAGCAAGCAAGAACCCGAAACTCAAGGAAAGAAAATGAGAGGGAAAAAGAGTTGTACACAGAGCTGTTCCACTCAGCCGACTAAAAATGGAGGCTTCGTGGAACTGAATCAAAGAACAACTAGCAAAGTTGGAACTTGATCCTTCGGCAAGATTCAAAGACGTCAAGTCGGAATAGATCTAGCATGCCAAAGTTACCTCATCACTGATGAGGTGACACAGACGCTCATAGAGACGTCCAGGGATAAAGCCAGGAGATCGATCTCAATCACTCATAGATGGCTAGACCAACCGGTTACTGCATTACAAGAGTAAATGAAGGTTCGGTATGTCCCTTTTCTCCGCAAATGTTGAAGTTTAGTCAACGGAAGGAGACAGCCTCAGCCTCATCTAAATGAGCCAGGAAAGCTTGAGCTCACAAGTATAGCTGACGTATCAGCGATCTGGACAAGAAGAGGTTAGCAGAGAACAATCAGAGTTCCGAGAGTGCACAGGCCAGAATACTGACAGACAGTATGAAGATGCCTTGAGAAACAAGTTTGCCTACCTAAAATAATGAGGATCTACTCATTAGGTAGAAAGAGTAAAAATGCGCAAACTTACGCTCGGATCTGATTCGGATCACCAGCTCTCCACGATGAATAAGTAATGATCATCGCGACGTGGCATAAGACATGCGTAGAGAGCGGGTCGTAGTCCACTCTGGCAGAGAGACAGTGTTAAAAGTTCCAAAGATCTTTCGAAACCCAACAATTTGCATCAAATTGTATATTCCCCGGAATCCGAACCATTGTGTGGTTCATGGGTTGAATGAGGTATCGAAATCAGCAGCTTCCAGGAAAAGGAGCGATGATGCTGTATACGCTAGAAAGGCGTGAAGGATCGTGGGAGCCATTCCAAGGAAGCTAGACCACCTCATGACCAAAGAAGAGGGTTGAGTCGCTGCCAGCTTCAGAAATGGAAGTTAGGTAAAAGTTGGAGGTATACAACTGAAGGCAATCTCCGAACGAAAAGGTTCAAAGAAGAGAAAAAGCTTTACCTAAAATCACTGGTCTCGAAAACGTACAATTTCTGCTTAACCAGGAGCAGTTCTCATGGAGAAGGAACATTTCCGCAGTTCATACCCAACGAGTCCAAAGACAGGACTCATCAACAAATACACATGTACGTTGCTCGAGGCAGAGGGTATAAGCGGATAAGCCAGTAAAAGGCTTTATACACGTCGATAGCTAGTACTGACGGATGTTCTCCGAACCATGGAGATGAGAATCGCGACAAGGAAGGGTTTTCTAAACAAGATCTTCAATGGTGGATAAATCCTCGGTCCGATCGATGCTCGCGAGCACATCTGTCGAAGCTTTAAGAGCCACAGCCTCAATGTTGCTTTAAACTAGCTATGTGATCGTTTCGTAGTATTTGGAGTATAATGTTATATTTTGCTAGACAACGTAGTTGTTGAAGTAAAATATTTATTATATCCTAATACGTAGAAACGATCAGATATCCCACCCAGTGACCTTCGAAAGATACAGCTTAAAAGGTTCACTTGATCCCGCCCGGACATTGAGGCTTAGAAGTGGGTCAACTCGAGCGATCCTCAGCCATACATCGGCTTGGAGCAGGCATTAAATTGCCATTGAAATCGTTCGAAATGGGTTCCGAGAGTTTGAACGCCAGGAACAAAGGCTCAAGGTTCTAGGAAAAGGGATACAGTACCGGTCACACCACGAGAGAAAAAGTGGGCAGGCGCACTTTCATAAATTCTCATAACTGAGAAAAAGTTTGAAAAACATCTCCTTTGCGCTAGACAGGCAAACCGCAATGGTTTACCAAGGTGACGGGAACCCGGCTAGTTCATTAAGTATATCTGGTAAAGAGTACGCGTAAGGAACGAAGAGCTTTGAACAGCTGGGAATGAGTCTCACTGCGCAAAGCTCGTGAGATCGGCTCACGCGATCTGATAGATCACGTATACGCCGAATTTAAAGTTCAGACCATAAGGGCAAACAGCTATAAGCTATGTGATCGTTTCTACGTATTAGGATATAATAAATATTTTACTTCAACAACTACGTTGTCTAGCAAAATATAACATTATAATGTTATGAAGAAGAAATATGGAGAAAATATTAAGTTGTGTTATCAGGACACAGATTCCCTTATTTATGAAATTTTCACTTCCGACTTATACGAAGACATCAAAATGATCAAAAAATAAAAGAATATTTCGATTTCAGTGAATATCCTGAATGCCATCCTTTACATAATGTTGAAAATAGAAAAAGTAGTTGGAAAAATTCAAAGATGAGTTGAATGGTTTAATAATGGAAGAACTTATAGCCTTGAAGCCCAAATCATATGCTTATAAAAATTTCTGAAGAAACACGTGAAAAACTTAAAAAGATTATTACGAGAAAAAGAAATCAGGAAGAAAAAAAGAAAAATCCGAAACTTTCAAAGGTACCCAAACCTGGAGAAGAGAATAAAAAGAGTAAAGGAATAAAGAAGTGTGTTGTCAAGAAGTTAAAAGTTGAAGATTTTCGAGAAAGTCTTTTTAACAAGAGTATTGTTAGAAAGAAACAATGTTGTATTCGAAGTATCAAACAACAATTATACACCCAAGAACAAGAAAAAGTTGTTTTTGACAATGAAGAGACTGAATCAAAATTGCTGAGTTTCAAGAGGATTATCATACCAAATTCATATGAAACAAATGCTTACGGTTTTACTCGGCAGATACCTCGGCCCAGTGCAACCCCAGATTTGCTCTCTTTTTTCCATCTTTTGCACTTTGCAAGTGGTAGTGACAAACCGTAACATTTTCGAGCCTTTTTCGTGCGAAAGGAGAGGCTGCACAGTGCTGACCACGAAATTCAACTTGCATGGGAAAAAAAAAAATTATTATCAACGGGGCTTAACCTATTCCCATTGGGCGCAAATACGGTGCGGGAAGTAAGCTATTACGATAGTAGGAGTTTTTATTTAATTTTAAAAGATCTACTAAATAAACCCTTAGAATTGAATTTGAGAAAATTACAGATTTTAGATTCGCTTTTTTCGCTCGCTTTCGCCCCTGAAATTGCACTGAATTTACTCGGAATTTTGAAAACTCCACTCTCGAGGCCATTGCGCAAAAAACTGACCCCGCGCTCGGTTGTGCCCCTGAATGTGCGAGAAAAAAAGAACCGAAAAATTTAAAGGCCGCATCCCAGATAGGGTCTGCCCGGAGCATAATTCCTGCCGAGTAGTCCTCAAGAAATGATAAAATAATTTTTTGGAAATCTGTGGATTCCAAAAGTTTCAAAAGTAATAAACAGTAATAACCACAATGATGTGTTCCAAATTCTTGAATTTGAAATGTTGACAATTCGATGACTGATTTTTTATCTTTAGCTTTCGAGGTTTTCAAATATTGTTGAAGTTCTGATGGTGGATCTAGTCCGAACGAATCAAAGTAATAAATGTTCTTATTATTCTTGGAGTAGCAAACCCAATGAGTACCTTTACCTTCTGAAGAATCTAAATTTATAATACCAGTTTCTCTTGATAGTACCTTATCCGGCAAAGTATCTCGCATAAAAACACCACGGAAGTTCTTGATCTTTAGTGTGTCTACAAGTTCTTCAAAATCATAATTTGTCAGAGGTTTAAGATTTTCTGAAAAGATCATTTATTTAGCTTTTTTTTTATTCACAGTTCTACCGCATTTTTCTCGACCATCTCGACCACGGTGTTTTTTTCATTACGCAAGGTCAAGACTTTTCGTAAATTATGATGCTTAAGGGTGTAAGCACACCGAGACGCAATATCGCATACTCAAAAATGTTTTTTTTCAATTTTAGAATTTGCGATTTCAGGATAATAGTCCTGAAATGTTCGAAATTTGTCAGTTTGAAGAATATGATGTGAAATAAACATTCACTTACGTTAAAAAAACATTTAGGAACGATTTCAAAAAGGGGAAAAACTCTAAATTACTGATTACAAAGTAAAAAAACAAAAAAATAATATGAAGGTGAAGCAGCTCCCATTGAATAAGCTATTATAAATACGAAAAAAATATTGAAATGAGGAAAAATTCGAGGAGCAAATGAAAAAAACATTTTATATACCTCGAAAAACCTAGTTTCAGAAAAAAACAAATAATGGATAGAAAGCAGAAATTTTAGAAAAAAACCTCGTATGGCGAAATTTTTTTGTTTAAATCCGAAAAAAACCATCAAAAAAACTAGAAAAAAATATATAATTTAGATGATGCATATATCAAAAATCATTAAACTGCATCAGCAAATTCAATTTGGCTCTAATTTACACGAAACCGGTTTCAAACTACGTCAAAGGAACTAGATAATAACTTTTTTTATTATT
This sequence comes from Caenorhabditis auriculariae, assembly GCA_904845305.1. NCBI lineage: Eukaryota > Metazoa > Nematoda > Chromadorea > Rhabditida > Rhabditidae > Caenorhabditis > Caenorhabditis auriculariae. Next base: position 91,025 of record CAJGYM010000177.1, on the reverse strand, counting down.
AACTGATTAAATTAAAAAAACTATAGTTTCCGAAATAGAGTGACTCTTTTTCATGTCGCGAAACAAATTTCAAAAATTTTTGAAAAAAATTAGGACTTTTTAGAAAAAAATCTTCAGCTCTTTTTGAGAAAAAAAGTTAAAGATCTGAAACCGGTTTAGAAAAAAATGCGCAATTTAAAGCTCCACAAGATGTACCCATAGAGAGGCGGATCACATAAATGCAAGAAATAGAAAAAAGTAAAAAACCAAGGAAAAAAGTGAAGAAATTCAATTTTTGCATCAGAAACCATGAGAAGGGCGCAATAATGCGCCACGGATAATATGCCGCTGGGACCCAAAATTTCGCTTTTTTTTTCATTGCGCGGAACACCGTGCGACCACTGGATTTCGACCATATTTTTTATAACGCACTTTTCGACCATTTCCCCATTTTTGAAATTTGCTGATAATGACACATTTTTGATGACCGAATGTTAGAAATCAATGAAAATAAGCCTTAAAATGGCTTAAAATGTGTAAAAATTGAAGGTGGTCGAAAAGCTGCGGTAGAACGGCAAAATACATATTATTGACGTTCGTCATGTTGTGCTCTGTACACTTCAGCAGATTATCAAACTTTCGAGCTCGGACCTTGGTAACGCGAACGGGACACGAATCGGACGTGTCGGGGCATTTCTAGTGATCACTTTAGTGGCCTCAGCACTCTTAAGTGATCCCTAGAATCGCCCAGAAACGTCCGGAGCACGTCCGTTTCACGTTACCAATGTCCGAGATAATATATAGAATTTTTTCACGTTGCTCTTTTAGACCATTCTTTCCTTCTGAATTCCTCATTCAAATTTTTTAAAAGTTTCATCCCGAACTTTTTCTTTTTTTTTTTAAATCAATCTTTCTTCATTCTTTTTCACTAATTTTCGTTTCGTTTATAAAGTGACCTTTTCTTTTCAATTTTATTTGGCGACTGAGCGATTTGATTTTTTAAAACGTGTTTATCCTGCTAATTAGATTTTGTTCTGGTCACGCATTTAGATATATACTTTTTTTCGCAATAAAAACCAATTTAGAGAATTTTTAATAAGTATCCGATCTCACATGTTCAATGAAAATTTGAGAGTTTTTTTTTCAAATCATGAGCTACCAGAAGAATAGTTTCTGTACTATTTTTTTAAATTTTTTTTTTACGGTTTTAAGTAATTAAAGAAAACCTGGACCGAGGCCTCCATATATCACTCTAGTTTTTTTTTTTCCTAATTCACTTATTCCTCTCAATAATACCGCGGCTCCAGACTTCAACGAAGTGCCGTCGGGGGTACCCTTCGCCGGAAGACGTCAAACGGCGCGGTTCAAGTGGCCACTCGAGGGTCTAATCATCGACTCGGCCATCCGTCGCGAGCCATTTCATTCCGCTGTTATTTTGCCACGTCCCACCACACCACGTCACTCTCATATGCATTTATCCGGACTGAGCCTTTCGCTCCGAGGCTCCGCCCATTTTGTGCCGCTTATTTTTCTGGTAATGACACTTTTCCGCTGTTTCAGAGCTGCCTTCAGAGGTGCGTCATAGAGTTATGAGCTGATTGAGACTCTGACATTGGTAATTGCGACACGCACGGTTTCTCGATCTCTTCCTCAATGTCGTTCAAATAGAAGGTATTTCCGAATTTGAACTCTACAAAAATCATTATATATTTAGTTGGGAAAACGAATAAATGAGAAAGTTTTAAATCAGTATTACACTTACTACGTCTTATATTTTCAAAAAAAAAGTAGGTCTTCAACGCATATTTTCAATTGCTTTGTTTGGGTTCAAGCGAAAAAAAATTCAGGCTTTTTTTCTTTGTTAAACGGGCGCAGTCACAAATTTATTGGTAACGTTTTTCTCTGCTATTGCGATTCACACTTTTATGAAAATCCGTTTTTCTTGAATTTATACTCAAATCAATATCGTTGTTTTTTTCTATCGTCTCTTAACCATGTTTATTTATCTTTGCTTTTTCATTAATATAAATATTAAAACAAACGATTTTTTTCCTAAATAATTACAGTCCTTGCAAAAATGATTAAAAAGCGCGAAAAATATTTCAGACAAACTCGAAAAGATGACCCCTTTTCAGACTTCATAAAATTTTGAACACTTTTTTTTGCCGTGCTCAAAGTGATTCCGCGAAATACAAAATAGCCGTCAGAGATAAAACAAAAGATAGCTAAATTACGGAGATTCAGAGGCCCATTTCGAATTTCGCGGAAATTACTTTGAACAACGGCATTGAATTTATTTTTTCTTGCTTTGTTAGGGTCATAGTTTGATCCAGAAAAAAGAGCAGCGCAGCACGCGCGTTGCGGCCATCAAAAATGGGTTTTCCGAACATTTCGGACGTCATTATGAACCCGGTATTATTTCTTGTCGAAAAATAATTTGAACCTGAAGTTCATTTTTGTCATGCCTCTGCGCCTTAAAACACTCCAAAAAGTATTTTTGAATGGACTAAATCTATTTTGATGAACTAAATTTATTTAACAGAGAACTCGTCTAAGCCTCTGTTTCAACCTCCTCAAATGCAGTTCATTTTTTCGTCGTTTATCTATGAACAGTAGGAAAAAAAAGCTTTTTTGTTGCAATGTACTGCCAAAGTATCACTGCAGAGAGATGATAGCTTGAACTGCTGGAGGCTCTAAGTCAAAACAAAAAAAAGGCTTCAGTTTGGGGGGGGAGATAAGTAATTAAGCAATTATGGAGAGAAGTCGTGTGCGTGTGGCACGTCGTCCATTATTCACCTCCTTCGGCTTTTTTTTCTTCTTTCTGTCATTTTTCTACAATCTCTCTCAAGGACCTCACGCGAACTATTTTCAGAAAAAGCGTTTACGACCTTGTTTAGGGGGAAAAAAAAAGAGAGTTAAGTTTTTTTTTCTCGGACTCCTGGTTGCAAACGATTTTATCATTAAAGAAGTTTTTTCTATGGTTGTTTTTAATTTGTTGTTTTCCGAGATACGACCACATCTCTCTTTCTCTGAAGTTCTGCTGAATTTGAATGTTAGAAAAAGTAAAAGAAAATAGGAAGGCATACATATATAGTCAAAAATAATATTTTTTTGGAACTTTATTGTCAATAAACATATTGGAAGTTATGACAATATACTGATAGCGATTTTTTTCGAAATTTCAATCGTATTTGTAAACGTCTCTTCACCAGTTAACCGGAAAGGTTTTTAAAGAAGTTTCAAGCTCGTTGTTCTTATCATAAAACCTTCATTTCCGTAAAAGTTTCACTTTGCGTCTTTTTCTCGCCTCATGAGTGTGAAGGCTTCCAACTTATCCCAAATCAATCGACAGAATATCAATTTGGTTGAAATCGATATGCTACTCATTTTTTCCTGGGTTTTTGCCTCTGTGTGTGTGTTTTGCCACTTGAATACAGAATTAATTACAAACAAACACATGCGCTCTCTCGTCGCCGCCGCTGTCCCTATCTCAATTATATTCAGGAGCCTAGTCAGAATAAGGGTCGAGACAGAAGGAGTTGAAGCGCAAAAACGCGAAACTTCCATCCATCTCTCACGACTTCTCCCCTTTCACCTTCACGTCTTCCACTAACACTCATTTTTTTCGCCTTATGGGTCTTCTTGAGCTTAGCGCGTTCGACTTAATTAAAGGCTGATAAGAGGAGAACGGGTTATGGGAACGTTTTTCCGACTTTTTCGGAGTTTCGTGGTCTTTGGTATATACTGCAGAGTGTAAAATTAGGACATTAATGGCATAGAAATAACTTTTTTGTATCATAAGATTCATGAGAGAGATTCGAAACTGTGAGCATAGAAAATCATCTCACGAAAAAAAAAATTTTGTAGATAACCATTAAATGCGGAAATGAAATCTACTTCAACTTTGAGAGAATTGAAAAGTGGCCGGTTCCAATCGAGAATATATGAGAAGTTGAGAAAAAATGTTCCCCATGATACCGTAGACCAAAAAAATATAAAAGCTTACGAATGCAACGGGTTTTTTTTCCATGTAAAATTTGAAACATGCTCTGTTTTTTGATAAGAACAGTTGGAAGTAAACAAAAAAGAAAATAAAACAGAGGGTTAGGTTCAAAAGCCATCTTCTTATTTATGATTTTTTAGAGGACCATTCAATTTTTTCTAAGAAAGGGATTTTCATACTACTGATAAACTTTTCGTTTATCACAAAAAAGAAGGAACAGAACAATTGGATCAACACCTCACGGCAAGTTGCGATGAGATTGGCACGAAATCTCACGACGTCTCCTGTTTCACGTCGACGATGACGTCACCTCATCAGCTCGGCAGCTTCTCATCAGGCCACGCCCACCTTTTTCGCTTATTGAGCTTCCCCCGACCGCGATTGCTTATCCTCAAGGACGATGCCATGGCAACTTCCGGATCATCATCCCGATTTTCCATTTCTTTGTTTTCTGTTTTCAGGTCACCAAAACTTTAAATTTTTAGCGGATTAGATATTTTTCCTTATTTCGTTCAATCAGCAAAGCAGCCAATTTTTTATAGATTTGAGAAAATTCTAAAATTTTTTTTTATGTTCTGAAAGGAGGTTAAGATTTGTTGCTTCCTGAGAATTTCATTTAACTGTCGACACGTTCTTTGAAACTGTTTGGATCTGTGGATTTCCATTGCCTTCTTTTATTTATTCCGAAAGAGTTTCCTTATTAAACATTAACTTTTTTTTTAATGAGCTCTCATTTCTATCTCCAATTTTCGAGATTTGAAAAGAAAAACCTCTTCTACAGCAAATTTTCAATCTCACGCGACCTATAATTTAATTCACCTCACCCAATTATTGCGCATCATTTCAGATTCTGAATCGCTGTCGTATATTTCTTGTCTTTTCCTCGAACCTCAAGTTTTAGAAGATTTAGTCAAGGATATTTCTTACTAGTTTGTAAGTAGTCAAAAATAATTTTTTTCACTCATCAGCTTAGTCGCCTCCGTTTTGAACTCGATTGAATAAAATGCTCCCTCTCAAAGAAAAATAGGAAAAAAAGTGGACATTGTAAGATTTTATTTTTAAAAAAATATTTCCGATTTTTTTCTGTTTTCGTTTTGTTGGATGGCAACTTACCTCGAGAGATGTCGCTCGTGGTTCTCTAGAATGAGCAACACTTGGATAGGAGCAATAACTCTGTTGGGGACGCGTGTCAGTCAGTCAGTCTGTCACGTCTTCGGGTTCGGCGAAAGCGGCGCTTCTTCTTCTTCTTCGTATCCTCTTTCGACGCGGCGCCGCTCGAAATTTGTTTTGTCCCCTGCCCTTTCTCTGGTCAACGACTCGACGCCGCTTACTCATTTAGCTTCTTCTTCTTCTGCTTCTGCTTCACTTGAATCCCAACTCGAATTTCGGCCTTTCATTGTCCTCGATCGTGACCTCTACTTGCTTTTCAAAACCTTCTTTCCCTTTTTTGAACTTTCAAATTTGCATTTGGAGGCTTGACTGTGTGTTGTATATCCTCGACATCTTTCGAACCGAGATGATTTTTTTCTCCTCAAAAGGAAATTATTGGGTATTTTGAAATTTCTCTTCATCTCGCTTAAGATCATTGACTTTATAGATAAAGTTTCCTTGAAGCAGTTACTTTCTCACATTTCTTCAAAATAAAAAAGGCAGGTAGCGGCTATTAAGATCTTTTTACACACTTCAACGAGTTATTGAGCGAATTAAGATGCTAAATGTGAATTTTTACACTAAAACTTAGTATAAATGGTACAGAAAAAGTTTGCGACTTATCAGTTACACCTCTCTAATTTTTGAAGATGCATCCTGTTGGCCGTCGTATAAATTATCATCGAGAAGTTTTCGTTTTATTCATGTTTTTTACGAGCGAAATTCACAACTTCTCTGCCTAAGCCACAGCTCCTGACACAGTTAAATCAATGAAAGTCGATTGCACATTTATTCTTACATTGAAGATGCAATAAACAGTTTTTTTTTTTCATTTTTTGAATCTATTGAAATAGGATTATAATTTTTTTTTTTAGTGTTTCAGTTCGATCATAAAAATAACTTTTTCAGGTTTTTAATAACCCTATAACTAGTTTCATCAGAGATTATAAGCCTTCATCTTACGAAAAAGTCCTTCCTTCCTAGTCATCTCATTTATTTCATTTTTCTAATCGTATCAGTTATCTTATTTCGATGCTTACGTTTTTGGGAAACTCAAAAACTTCTGTTTTCTATAAAACCGCTGAACTTCTCGTTGAAAGTTTTTTTCTGTTCTGGAAGTTAAACTGGATTTGCGAGTTTTTTTTTGAGGTCTTTGGAAAGTGAGTGCATTCGTCCTAATGAAGTCGCTCTTCGGAAAGCCGATGAAATATAAAGATACACGGATAATCCTTGTTTTCTATGCCACAAATGGAGGAAAAATCTTTTTTAGCTTGCTTTGGAGAAGCTTTTGAGAGATTAAGCTTAGAATTTGTATTCGTTTGATATGTTCTGAAAATTTTTTTGACCAAATTTGTTTTTTTGAAAAATTTGGATGAAAAAAAGCCACTGAAGCATCAAAATATTAAAAAAACTCGAAGTTCAGAAATATAAGTACGGAAGTTTGAGTCCGGAAAAAAATATTCGATTGATCCAGTAAAAAAAGTAATTTGAAAACTTTTTTTGAGAAACTTATAAGATCGTAAACTTTTTCAAACGTTTTGAGTCTATTCCTCTCTCGTTTTTTTCTTTAATTTTTTTCGAATCACTTTCATCTTGTAAATAAAAAAATAAACAAGTATTGAAAAAGTTTCATCCCATATTTTTGAGTTGTATCTCGTGTTTTCAGGTTTTTGTGTATAAAACTTGTTTTACTCATAAATTTGACCGATTATTTTCGCACACCTCTTCTAGTTGTTACATGCGCTATATTTTCTACATTTTCGACGGTTTGCTGAAACCTAAAAGTTTGTCACGTCCTCAAATCTTTTGAAGTATTGCGTCCAGTTGCAAAAAGGGTTTTTCGGTCCATTAGAACGAGGAGAACTTTTGCAAGACTTGCTTCGGTAGTGACCGGCTGGAGGACGACCGGAGGGACTTCCAGAGGCGGCTGGGACCTCTCAATCGATGTATCCCGTCGCCACAGGCGCTCACCGGAGACTCACGCTCACACGTCTAATATCCTATCTGCTATCCGTTGTTCCGCTCACACAACACACCACCTCCATCCACTGGCTTCCAACGCCTTTTTCTCCTCCAGTAATCTTTGTTTTTTTTTCTCCTTTGAAACTAGGCGCCAGGTGCCACATACAGGTTTGCTTTTGTGCGGAACCTTCAGCCCTTGAACCCTCATCGTCTTACCCTCCTCTCCGAAATTGTCTTGTGTACTTGGTAAATGAAGTACATGAAGAAGCTGTCCTAAAATAATGAACAAGTCGTTCAGGATTCTCACTATCGTCTTTGAATGGAGACACTAGAAAAGCTTATCTTTGCACATACCTGAGTGTTAGATCACTTTAGTGAGAGATTTCTGATCAGAGAATAAACAAAAAGAACAAAATCTACAGCTGAAAAAATTCTTAAGATTATCTAAAAATACTAGTAGTTAGTAGATCAGTATCATTATAACTAAAAGTTTCTGAACGCGTTACGTAGAATATAGCTCCTTTGAATTATTTTTTTATTAAAAAGGCTGGTTTGTTTTTAACTTGAAGAATCCATGTACTTCCGTGTGTAAAAAAATTTCCACCTTTTTTTAGATTAGGGGGAAGTCAAAAACGTCACGGTTTTTCATTTTCATAGAGTTTACTTGAAAAAAATCCACAAATTTTTTTCACATCTGCAGGTTCGAATTTTTTTTTCTTGCAAGTATCTCAAATTTCATGATGAGTTAAGTTTTAAAAAGTAAAGTTTTTAATACTAATGTCCAGAACTTTTCTGTAAGATGTTTTCTAATTTATCATTATATTTTTTCCTTCCTCTTTCGCCTATAACCGTTGTTACCATTCAGTGATTCAAATTGAGTTAATTCTAATTGGAAAGAAATGTTTAACAACTTTTTCCATCAGTTGAGAAATTTATTAATCATCCTTTAGTAATTGTTTACTTGGTTTGATATGAAAGCAGTTTTTCTATGTGAAATTTCTCATATCTTTTTCTGCTCTTTGAACTTTCAGAGTTCTTTTCCAGAGTCTCTACATACTTATTTCCAAGGCCATGACTTTTTTTCGGATTAAAACCTCTCCAAAAAGACATTTTAAGCTTTGAAACTTGGGTAATAATGCTCCTAGAAAATCAAACTTACCAGTTTTAAGTTTTTAAATTATTACTAAAAAGAGAAGTTGAGCTGTCTATCCATTTCTTTTTTTGTAAAGTGCCGAAAAAAACGGAAATGAAGCCACCGTGTAATATTGCGAACAATTTTTCGTCGAGTCCTCATTAATTAATAAATTGTTTTGTCTATTCCCTTTGTTGGTTTTTTTCTCATGGCGCCGAGCGCTCAGTTTCACGTCATTTTTCCAAATGGAAAGTGTGAACTGAAAAAAAGGATACTTTTTATTGGTACTTAGAACAATTATTTTTTTGACAAACTTTTCAAGCAAGGTAAAATGATATATAGAAATACATGATAAGAAACTTGGGATAATACAAAATCACGAATCCTCTAAGTGTCTGTTTTACTCTGTTTTGATGAGGAAAGAAAATGATAAGCTTTTGAAAATAAAGACTTCTATATCCTTTTTTCATTTCATCGAACATACTTTGTTATCCATAGGGTGTGACCAATCAATCAGATCATGACCCTTTGGATAGGAATAATTCACAAGCTGGCCTTGAATGGCCTTCTTCGCCAAGGGTTTCGGGGTCTACGGGATAGATTATCAGTCAGATAGGGCTATGACCCGTGAAAAGGACCTCTCTTGAATGAAGAGATCTTCAAAAATCCTTGAAAGAACTGGCGTGGAGCTTCTCGCACTTTGAGACACGCCGTCGAAGTATCGCATTTCGTGGATCCTCGTTTTCTAGCCACATATAGTCAATTTAACGCCGGGATTTCCCGCCAGTTCTTCGTCACATCCGTTTGAAGTCTGAGGGACAACTATAAACTCGAAAAGTGGCTCTTCTAGCTCTGCTTTTAATTAGCCTCCTTATGTAGCGGTCCGACTGATTTTGCGAAAAGTTAAGAGAACCAATTATTAGCCTCGCTACACTGCTGCCGCTACTGAAAAATAAATTTCAAGCAGATTCAGATTATATTGCCGCATGTCAGAGTTGAACCTCTCGCAAAACGATCATATTCAAAGTTTCACTGTGAGCAAGAAATCTTTTGCTCTATTTTTATTTCTGCCTCTTCAGTCCACCAAATCGGGCGCTCACCAAAATCAACTTTCAATTTATACAAACAAGATGTGAAACTTAAGGATCCTGAAAACTATATTTTTTCAAGCCTCCTATCCACTTCCTCTAACGTGTGAAATAGAGCTTCCTGGGTTCAAAGAGATCATGAAAACCTGTACGATTTCCAGGCTTGAGGCGCCGGGGCGGCTGGAAGGAGGAGGAGGAGCAGAAGAAGTGAAGATCAGAAGACGTGAAGCGCAGAGGACGTGAGGAGCAGAAGAAGTGAGGAGCGGACGTCGTCGAGATGGCGTCCGTCGCTGCGTGGCTGCCGTTCGCCCGTGCCGCCGCCATCGGCTGGGTGCCCATCTCGCGGCAGCCGATGCCGCAGGCGCCCGTCGCCATTCAGGTCCTTGTTTTCTTATCAAGGCTCACTAGAAGTAAGGTCCGAATGTGCGACCTATTGTTCATGAATGGCTAAGCTACATATTTGATAACTGCGCCCAGTTTCTTGAAGCCGTACTCTGAAAATGTTCTTTATTCAACTTTTCTGTACGAGTTTGTACATAAAAAGTTTTCAATTTCTTTTCCAAAAACTCATACAAAGCCGACCTTTAATGGAGTCTAAACGGTGGAAAGAGATTTGCGTCAGACGTAAAAACTTTTTAAAAAAATCTTTTTGTAAAAACATCAGAAATAAAACAAGAGCTATCAAAGTGTGACGAAGTTTAATTTGGACTTAAGTTATATTTTTCTTGAAAATACCCCTACATTAGAGTTTTTCATTTTTTTCGTCATTTTTATTGGATAATTTCTTTCAAAGTTGAAAGTTCTGAAATGAGAAAAAAAAAAATCACATAGAGGAACATGATTTCAAAGTTTGGAGCTGCCACTGCGAAAACAGCCAAGTTTATCGATATTTTTCTTCCAGTAGAAACATATGGCTACCCTTATGACGCCATTATGAAGGCCAAAAGTCAAGTAATTAGAGCCAGCCAGGATAGTTGAAGGCGCCACGCGGACAAGTTTGAAATCCCTTTCATAATTTCCATTCCATTTATCTGTTGATTATCCAAGAAGGAAATTTTTTGAGTTGATAAAATAGATAGAAAGAACTGAAAAAAAATTTCAATTTTTATTGTCACTCGCTATGTGCGCGTTAATCTCGAGAAGTTACTTTCATCGATAATTTTCATAGCCAAATTTGCGCTCGGATAATTTTGATCATGGACTACACGATAACTAAGTTTTAATTCCTTCACTGAATGAACCACTAAACAGAGCTATTCGGTCGATTTTATCGCCGTTCGCAGCTAATTCGCGGTACTCACGCGTGTCTTGTTACAGCCGTTCGGCTTTTGCTTCATGTGCGATGACATCTGTTCTCTTTTTATCCGACACTTCCTGTCCGGAGATATTTCCCGGCAACAATTTTCGGCCTCTCGGCAAGTTTTGCCTTGAGAAACCTGTGCGTCTAGCTCAAAAAAGGCATCAAAGATGTGATAACATTTTCGGTTCAAAGATCTTTGTTTTAAAAGTTATGTTGCTCAACTGATGATATCAGTTTCGCTGCTTTGAAACTAGACCCGAGGTCGACAGCAAAAAACAGCACCTTCACAACAAAAAAACGAGAGATTTTGCACTTTCAGCTAGAAAGTTTTCTTTTGATACATATTTTTTTACCATAAACATTTTCGAAAGAAGGTTTGAAATACCATGTAAAACGTTAGAATCCTCAAAGAAAAACTTCTGAAAATTTTCCCTTTTTTAAAATTTTTGATCAACTTTTCATTTCATTTTTCAGGAACTCAAGTTAATCTTTGCGATTAATCGATAAACCAACCGAAATCAATCTTATTTTCGTTTTCAGGCAAAGGACTTGGCGGTGGATCATGTTTCGGATGAGAAATTGGCGATCAACATCTCCGGGAGGCGATTCGAAACGTGGAAAAATACCCTGGAAAAATTCCCCGAAACCCTTCTCGGCTCCAATGAAAAGGTTAATTCACTGCAGAATTTCAAGATACTGAATACAAATTCGAATCATATGAAGCAGTTTATTTTTAAATTATTTAATATCACCTTTTGATAACATTTCACCTGTGCTTCACCTGTGCTACACTGTGTCATAACCTATAATGCTTGCTTTACCACTTACTTATTTTACCTTTGTGCAATCCTCACCTCTTATTCTTTCATTACTGGCTCAGAGGCTCGGGAGGGCCTCAAGTGCCTTTTATTTATTTATTTCAGCCTAATGCCAATTTTTTCTCTTTTTTTTCTGTACATGTTATTTTGTTCTGCCTGTAAATAAATAATATTATTAAAACATTATTTTGTTTACAGGAATTTTTCTACGACGAGGACACGGGAGAATATTTTTTCGACCGAGATCCTGATATTTTTCGCCACATTTTAACTTTCTATCGGACCGGGAAGTTACACGTTCGTTTTTTTATTCTTCTATTTTTTTTTGTTTTTACTGAATTATTTCTCGTTTCAGTACCCTCGACACGAGTGCCTCGTCGCCTACGATGAAGAACTTTCCTTTTTTGGCATTATGCCAGATCTCATTTCCGACTGCTGTTATGAAGATTATAAGGTATAATTGAAGGATTCTCCCATCTTTTTTGAATTCTTTCAAATGAAGGGCTAGTAGGTTTTCGTAATTTAGATTTATACGATTCTCTAGTTGCTTCCCACCTGCGTGCGACTAGACTTGAAGGAAATGTTATACAGGGAGATTTAAAAATTTTCAGATAAGCTCTTGAACTGTGAAAAAGCCCAAAAAGAATTCATATTTTTCGGCCATTCATGGAAGCTGTGGTTGGCATCGAGAAGTGAAAAAAGAACCGTTTATATCAGCAAAAAGCCTCTTCCAAAAGCCACTTTTATCACTTTAAAAATATATTTAACAAAATCAAGTTTCTGATTGTTTGGACAAGTCTTTTGAGTCAAGCCGAGTCGATCTGGAAGTTTTTTCGCTGGGGCTTTTTCTCCAAAATGAAGCAATCATGTTGTGATATGAGTTTTTTTTGATAAGTCGAAAAAAAAGCTGATTTACAGGACAAGAAGCGCGAGAATCAGGAACGTCTTCTGGAAGAGCGTCTGGAGACGACGGAGAAGAGCAACGTTCAGCAGACGTTGCAGCAGAAGATGTGGGCCGCTTTCGAGAATCCGCACACGTCTTCCATCGCCCTCGTCTTCTACTACGTCACCGGCTTCTTCATCGCCGTCTCCGTCCTCTGCAACATCATCGAGACCATTCCTTGCTGGTCAGCTCTGTTTTCCTTTTTTTCTTTTTCATTGTTCAAAAACAAACTTCTGTGGATAACATGTGCTTTTTGATTTATAAGTTGTTACCAAGGTGTTCTTTTAAGAGTAAATTATTTTGAAAAGTATTTTCTAGGTACGTCAACGACCAAGCTGTCTCCTGTGGAGACGCCTATGAAAAACAGGTAATCTATCCTCATTTTCATTCCGAAAATTATCTTCTTTCAGTTTTTTGTGCTTGACACGGCTTGTGTCATTATTTTTACGATAGAGTATCTCTTACGGTTATATGCAGCTCCAGACAGGTGTCGCTTTTTGAGGTTTGAGCCGATTAATGATTTATTGAATGAAAACCGCTCCGAAAAGAGCTTGCCAGTCAATATAGTCGAAAAGGATTGATCTTTCCATTCAGGTCAATAATGAGCGTGATCGACGTCGTGGCGATTCTGCCGTACTACGTCGGCCTCGGCCTCCAGAATAACAAGGACGTCTCCGGGGCTTTCGTCACTCTCCGAGTTTTTGTGAGATATTTCCATTCAATAAAACAACGATTGACGCACATAAATCCCGATGGACCACATTAAAATGATGCACCCGGGATGCTCACGTAAAAATAAGAGCAGTTGTTTGACCGTGGAGGCTCCTATCAACCGCACGTCGGCGCCACCGATCTCCGTTATTTTTTATTCGACGTGGGCGAAAAATGTCGCTTTGACAGATTCTTTGAGATCTGAGAATGGGATAATATCAAATTTAGTTCGGTTTTGAACTTGTGAGGGCTGCGAATATGTTAGAAACTGTTGAAAAAGAGAAGTTTTGACTTTAAGATACTCTGAGGAAAATACATGGTATGAACTCGTTTTTTTTTCTTCCTTTTCCTGTTGTTTTTTAGCACAAAAAGTTTGATATATACGATAGAGTTAAAGAAGTTTAAATTTTTTCAAAAGCACGCGAAAAATTATAGTTGAATTCTCCGGGTGTTTTTTGAAAAGTTTAGTGGAAAGTTTTCGTAAACCAATATCATCATTTGAGAAAACTTTTTTTAATATCCGTAAATGACTGGATTTACTTTTTTTGAATCATCATTCTGTTCAAGTTTAAAAAAATAAAAAAAGGTTTTCAATTTGCTCTATAACAATGTGAATCAAAAATTTCAGCGAGTTTTCCGGATCTTCAAGTTCTCGCGCCACTCGCAAGGTCTTCGGATATTGGGGTACACGTTGAAGTCGTGCGCCTCAGAACTGGGGTTCCTCGTTTTTTCCTTGGCGATGGCCATCATCATCTTCGCTACCATCATGTACTATGCTGAGAAAAAGGTATTTTTGTTGGGAGAGTAGGAAAAGTTGAGAAAAACTTCCAATTGGTAAAAAAAAAGACCATTCGGGACCTTTTAAAGAAATTTTTGGATGAAATAAATGGAAGCTTTTCAAAAAGTTCGTATAGCAATAAAAAAACGAAAGCTTGAAATGCGATAAAATTAGGAAGAGGAAGGAAATTCGGGTTTATTGTTGATAAAAATTTTTTTTTCTTGTTGGAATAAATTAATCAGTCCAGGTTATTTTTTTCCAGGTGGAAAGTACACGATTCACATCAATACCATCAGCTTTTTGGTACACTATCGTAACGGTGAGTTTCCAATTTTTTATAAATTTTAACGATTTTAAGAGCGTGTTTTTGTGGACTTTTTTGTGAATTGCAGTTAACGACACTAGGTTACGGTGACATGGTTCCATCTACAGTGATGGGAAAAATCGTGGGAGGAATTTGCTCGCTTTCCGGAGTTTTGGTGATCGCCTTGCCAGTTCCTGTAAGTTTTTTTTTCACAATTTTCTCAATATTTCGAAGATTTCTCGTCAGTTTTCACAACAACTAATAAATAATCACTTCCCATTCTGAAAAAAAAAAACTTTATTGCTCAATTTTCAGGTGATCGTTAGCAACTTTTCGCGGATTTACCATCAAAACCAACGAGCAGATAAGCGTCGGGCGCAAAAGGTTTTTCTTTTGGTCGATCTAACATGAGCAACGGAGGGCTTTGCAGAAGGCAAGATTGGCGCGCATTCGAATCGTGAAGAACGCGTCGGGTCAAGCGTTGTTCAACAAGAAGAAAGCGCACGAAGCCCGGATGCAGGCCTTCGAACAAGGTCTGAAAAGTCTTCAAATATAAGTCTATAAAAGTTCAGCTTGAGAAATTCGCTCAATAAAAAAAAATTAAAGAAAACTTACAAAGGGAGCCATTTTTGGGAAAACTGAGAAATTTTCCAGAAATTCTCTGAGATTAAGGTCAGCATTTTTTCAGGCCTATACCCTGTGTTGAATGCGGACTTCCAAAATTCTTATTTTAAAATCTTCAAAAAACCGGATCTTACACTGAGAAATTTTGTTTTTGATAAATTTTCCGAAAAATATTATGTTTCATACTAAAAATAGGTCCTTCGTGAAAAAAAAAAATGTTACTCCTCAGTTTCCAGCATTGAGTTTCCAGGATTCTAGAGCAACAAGAATAAGGTCTGAGGAAAATGCCGTTAAATATGGAAGAATCCATGAACAAATTTTTTGTTTTGCCTTGAAAGAAAATTTTTTGTAAACCTATCTCAAATATGATGGCCCTGAACACATTATCGTCATGAAATAACGCGTGAAATGGACTTTGACCTTTTGAGGTCTGCTGAGCTTCGACGCACTGCGAGACGAAGACATTTTCGAGATACAACATCACCACTTACTACAATGTCTCGAAAAAGCCACGGTTAGTTGTACTTTTTCTTTTCCAACGCCGTGGAATAATTAATGAAAACTCTGCGAACGATCTCATTTTCTTACACAGTTTTCTTTGTCAAATATAGGCGACTCGATTACGCCGACACTACTCGGGAAAAAAAAGAAGTTTCTTAGAGACTTACCCAACTTTCACTCGAAACGGGTTCTCGCGGCTTTTTCTCACCCATGATTACACCATTGAAACATAAACGGCAATATTTAGGACCCTATCGTTACCACCGGAAATGAATAAAATAATTTTAAAAACAGCAAATATGATAAAATCTTCTTTTAGGAAACATGAGACGTTAATAACCAAATTTGCACTGAGAAAAATAAAAAAATATTTTTCTGAAGTTTTGAAAAAAAGCGATCCCTGCGCAGCTGAATAAACCACCATAATTTCTGTAGCATTCAATTTGAAGATATTTCAGTTTCATTTTTAAACACAGATGATTATAACAAAATGTATGTTAAAAGAATAAAAATAACTTTTCGTCAAGCATATGGAAGCTTTTAATTTCGCTTTTTTCAAAACGAATATTTCTATAATTCCGTTTTAAAATTATTTCCGCGAAATTCAAAAGTAGTTTTGACTTTCAAAAATTCAGTTATCCTTTTCGCTCTCTGCCGGTTATTTTGAGGTACGCGGAATCAATTTAAACACGGCATGAAGTTTTGTGGACTTTAGAATTGAGCATCTATTACAAAAGTTTGATTACTTGAATGAGTAGGAAAAGTTTAGGAAAGAGAGTTCGTAGAAGCTGACGTCGCTTTCGAAGGAGGTCGGAGCACGCCGCCAATCAGCGAATCTTCTTCTTTAAAAGGACCTCGCGCCAAAAGAAAACGGAAACTGTCAGTTCATTCTCTTCTATAAAATTAAAAGTTATGTTTTTGACTTCCTAATTTAAGATGCTGTGTATCACAAGAAGACGAAGTTGATGAAGATCGGAGAGAATCCCACGTCACTTTCAACCAAAATCTGAACCAGGTAGTTTTTACCTGTTTCAAATCGTGCAAAAAAAGTTCAGATTCGCGAAACGACGCCGGAAGAGAACGATCGGCACGATAAGATCTGCGTCTCGCAACTGTGACGCAATGAATAAGAATCGATGATATACATTAATGATAACTAGAGAAGATTATAAGCAAAAGAATATCAGAGAAATATTTTATCTGACGGGTTCCTGCAAAAATGTGAGTACGTTTTTTGTTTCAATCACGTATATTCTGCAATTTTTCACATCGATCATTCCTTTTTCAATTTTCTTTAAACTTCATTTCGACATTCAGCTCAATTGCACTTCTAGGCGAATCTGTAAATTCCATTCTTTCAGCCAAGCAATCTTTCAGTTCAATTGTTTTTCTTGGTCCATTTTTAGGGAGAATCCAACGGTTTGAAGTTTTTTTCAGAATTAAAATTTTGATACTCCAGTCTAATTGTTGATATAAGTTCGATGTTTCCCTCCTCTCTTTCTCTCTCTCTCTCTCTTAAGCAATGATTTTATGATGAATGTGAACGTAAAAGTTGCAATCACAACGCGTATCTTGGACTGAATAAATGTTTTTTTTTCTTCGTTTTTGATCGAAGCAAACATTGGCAAAGGGGGGAGGGCAGCAAAAAAAAAGTTGCCCATCGAAAGGCAGAATCGGATCGTTTAAGGGTTGGCAAGGCAGCTTAAAAGGCGACGACGGAGGCGAGAAGGACATCTTCTGATCGACGATGGACGCCGAAGGAAGAGTGAAGGCCTACCGCTTCGTCGCCTACTCGGCGGTGACGTTCTCTGTCGTCGCCGTCCTGTCGGTGAGTCTCCAGCCCGGGGAATTCAGACTCCAACCGAGCTGTTTCAGGTGTGCATCACCCTGCCGATGGTGTACAACTACGTCAACAACGTCAAGCGCGCAATCCACACCGAGATCCGCTTCTGCAAGGTAGGATCCCAAAACATCCACCCACATTTTGAAGACTTTGTTCTCAGGGATCCGCCAAGGACATCTGGAGCGAGGTCAACCACCTCCGCACTCTGCCGGCCGCCAACAGAACCGCTCGTCAAGCCGGTTACGGAGATGCTGGGGTTTCTGGAGGAGCCGAGTCCGCTGGAGGCTGTGACGGATGCTGCCTCCCTGGTCCAGCCGGACCTGCAGGAACTCCAGGAAAGCCCGGTCGTCCAGGAAAGCCAGGAGCCGCCGGTCTGCCTGGAAACCCAGGACGTCCACCACAGACGCCTTGCGAGCCAGTGACGCCTCCACCATGCAAGCCATGCCCAGCTGGACCACCCGGACCTCCAGGAGCCCCGGGAGCTCCAGGAGACGCCGGAAGCGATGGACAGCCAGGATCTCCAGGAAACGACGGTGCTCCAGGAGCGCCAGGACCTAAGGGACCATCTGGACCGAACGGAAACCCTGGAGCCCCAGGAGCTCCAGGAGCACCAGGACAAGACGCTCCTTCAGAGCCAATCACTCCAGGTTCGTTATGTTTTCAATAATTTGAAATTTTGTATTTAAAATTTTTTCTTATCATTTTTTCACTCGATAACTAACATCCCTGATGGAATTTTTGAGCACGTCGCTTTGCAAAAACTTTTTTATCTTGCTAGTTTTCAAAATTGACGTTTCAGGAGCACCAGGACCAGCTGGACCAGCAGGACCTCAAGGACCACCTGGACAGCCAGGAGCCCCAGGAAGCGACGGTGCTCCAGGCCAACCCGGACCAAAGGGACCAAGCGGAACTCCTGGACAACCTGGTCCAGACGGAAACCCTGGACCTGCCGGAGAAGCCGGTCAAGCAGGATCTGCTGGAGAGAAGGGAATCTGCCCCAAGTACTGCGCCATCGACGGCGGAATCTTCTTCGAGGACGGCACTCGCCGCTAAGCGACTTCCTCTTTTCGTCTGTATATTTTGTGCTTCTACCAGTCACAATAAACCCTTTGTCTTTCTTATTTCTCCTCTTTTCAACATCGAAATTTTGTATTTCTTAAAAATTCCACCCGTTCTCTCATACTTCGGTGCGTTTCAAGATGTTCAGCGAGAGCCATGTTTCGGAGCCACAGTCTTTCTCTCACAAAAAAGGAGATTTCGAGAAGTCTCAATCTAGAATTCCAAAACAATGAACCGAACGAGCACTAGTATAGCTGATTCACGGCTGGCTTGAGCTATCGAGAAAAGGGTCCTGCCACGAAAAGAGACAAGACAGTGCCCTAGTTGGTGGAGAGTGCAGACAGGCCACGCCTTTTTGCGTCCCAAGTTAGCCGTATATCATCTATACTGACGATAAAACCTCGAGAACCATTTCCCGACCTCAAACTCGAGCACGACAAAAAACTGATTGAAAATCTTCATTAACTAGAGAACGTTTTACCCGTTAAACTTTCGATGAAAATTCGCGGAAGTGTATTTTAGGGCGTACTTTCAACCATACCTAGGGGGCGCAAAGCCCCGCCCCTTCACGCCACCAAAATGACGATTTTTTTGTTGCAAAAACGGTTTTGAGGCGTTTATACTAGCTAAAGTCCCACTTTAAAAATGAACTGTTTCTGTTAATCTATGTAATCGACAACGCTCTACAAGACTGAATATTTTTAAAAACTATGTATTTTTTTCAAAAAAATAAGCGAAAAAAAGTAAGATTTAACTCGAAAAAAACTGACAAGTTTCACAAAAATCGTCGCATTTCAGAAAAACCAAGTGAGGAACGCTTCTAAATTTAAGTATGTTATACATTAACACTTTCTTTATTTTTTTGAGTGAAAATAAAAAAATCTACCGACGCGAAAAAAATATTAAAGCTTGTAAAGTGACACCAAACTTTGAAGCTGAAATGCGAAAAAAATTTCAGCGATGGTATACTTTTTATTTGATTTAAAAAACTAACAGTGTGTCCAAAAAAATAAAAAAATTCAGAATGAAAAATAATTATTGGGACAGCGAATTAAATTATATTTGAGTTTTACCAAAAACCTCCTTTTTTTGTCTGCCTCGTTGACGCATGAGAGAATAGGATCGCGTCTAGACGCCATTATAGATAGCACTCCCAAAAGTCTCCTCTTGGCGCATTCCGCGTGCGTGCGCGCGCAATTCAAATTTCGTCTCTTGGACTAGATTTACAGGCTTCCAGTATATGGTTCTTTTTTTGTATAATTTTTTTCTTACTTATTCATTTCCAGTTTTCTTTTTATTTAATATTGACTCATTTAGGGAATCTAACTTTATTTAAGAAAGTTTTTTTCTTGTTTTAGCGCCAATTCAAGTTTTCGCCTTCACTCACTTGCACAGGCAAATGGGGAAGGTACCATAATGTGCCCACAAATATACCTCTCAAAATGAATCTTGAATATTCCATAATATGTCCAGCGTGAGACGTCGAGCATAAATTTTAGCTCTAGCTGACCAGGGAATGGTGTCTGGTCGCAGTTGGATTTCAGAATGAGACCCAGTTCACTAAATGAAGTTTTTCATGCTGTTTCCAAATCTGTTCTCAAAAAATGCCGCGGAGGTCCGTGAAAAAAGTTTTTTTTTTTTGGAAAAGTTTTTGAGCGGAGATACGATTTTTCAAAGCTCCTCGCATGATAAGGAAATGTGCTGCTGAAATTTCATTCTTCGTTTCTCATGAGCGAATGGAGAACAACGTGTACAGCTTATACAAATTTCAAAGGAAGTCTGAAAACAGAATGAATAAAAAAATTAGAAAAACCGAAGTGACTAAAAAAATAATAATAATAAAAAAACCTGGGAAGCATTTCCAGGCTACTCGGTGACAATCAAACATTTCCGGTACTCTGCCCGTATATCCAGTTATCATAGATATGATACCCGGGTAAAATTAATTGGAAGTTTTTTTATGCAAGAAAAATTATACAAAAAGAACCATATACTGGAAGCCTGTAAATCTAGTTCAAGAGACGAAATTTGAATTGGCGCGCGCACGCACGCGGAATGCGCCAAGAGGAGACTTTTGGGAGTGCTATCTATAATGGCGTCTATCGCGTCTATATTTTTGATCAAGTTATTAAGCGTTCAAAAACTCTATCAATGAAAAAAATTATGAAAAACGACGCGAAAAAAATAACGGCTTTGAAAAACCTCGAAAAAAATGGCAATTTTTTTGGTGGTATGAAAAAAACACCAGCGAAAAATTCAAACGGCGACTTTTTCCGATTTTTTTCATATCGCTAGGGATCTTTCCGA
Source organism: Caenorhabditis auriculariae (assembly GCA_904845305.1). Lineage (NCBI taxonomy): Eukaryota > Metazoa > Nematoda > Chromadorea > Rhabditida > Rhabditidae > Caenorhabditis > Caenorhabditis auriculariae. The sequence goes on along the minus strand of CAJGYM010000177.1, from coordinate 70,524 downwards.
CGGCCACCTTTCCGACGAAATTGTTTCCGACTTTTTTTCCCTTATATTTTCTGTTTACAAGACATCTATTTACATTTTTTTCCTATTTCTTTGTGTTTTTAATCATGAACCAACTACCTACTTCATATAGGAAGATTTAAAACGAAGATTTTATCGAGAAAAAAAGTCGGAAAAAGATTAGTCGGAAAGGTGGCCGTCGGAAAGTTCCCTAGCGATATGAAAAAATCGGAAAAGTCGCCGTTTGAATTTTCGCTGGTGTTCTTTTCATACCACCAATTTTTTTTTTGAAATTTCGGAAGATTTCGTGCAAGCGTTCGTAACTGTGTTTGCGTCAAACACACCGATGCGTCCTTTTAAATGTCGCAGAAGCCGTTTTTCGGAGTCAAATGGCACTTTTTTTCCTGTTTTATTTCGAAATAACATTATTTTTTTCATTTTTTTCTTTTTTTCCAAATCGAATGATAATAATTTTTTTCTGAGTAGAAAAAAAGAAAAAAATAAGCTGAAAAAAATCCCTTTGACCTTTTTTTCTAGGTAGTTTTGTGATATTTTATCAAAAAAATTCTTATGAGGATTGTACAAAAAGATTCATACCAAAAACATGAGGCTCAGTTCGGACAACCTCTCAGAACAGAAAAACCGATTTAAAAAAACGGTCCAGAAACGCGCAAAAAAACATTTAAAAAGAAAGCGTGCGGCAGCGGGTAAACCGTGAGATTTTGCCTCCAGTTGTACGCCGCGCGCGCTAGTTTTTTGGCCATAACTTTTTTCTTAGTGGAGCTTTTTTCAAACACTAAACGGATTATGAAAATGGACAGTCTCCTCTATCGAACAATGTGAAAAACATATTTTTTGAATCGTTCTGAAGAAATGGCTTGCGGTCCCTAACCATACCCTTTCCTTCCGAATCGGATATTTCCAACCGAATCCTAGAAAATTTCCAAATATTCTTCCGGATCGGGCGTTCAATCCGAATCGGTCAAAAAAAAAACTGAATACTATTTTAGTACCTCCAGATTCCAGAACAAGAAAAAAAATTTTCGCAATAGATCTCGTTTTCGAGTTAGGACACTTCACAAGCTCAAAATACCGCTTTTCTTTTGTCACGCAAGCCATTTCTTCAGAACGATTCAAAAAATATGTTTTTCACATTGTTCGATAGAGGAGACTGTCCATTTTCATAATCCGTTTAGTTTTTGAAAAAAGCTACACTAAGAAAAAAGTTGTGGCCAAAAAACAAGCGCGCGCGGCTTACAACTGGAGGCAAAATCTCACGGTTTACCCGCTGCCGCACGCTTTCTTTTTAATTGTTTTTGCGCATTTCTGAACCGTTTCCGAATCGGCTTTCTGTTCTGAGAGGTTGTCCGAACTGAGCTCAATGTTTTGGTATAATTCTTTTGTATAACTCCTCATAAGAATTTTTTTGATAAAAATATCAAAAAAACTACTTAGAAAAAAATGGTCAGAAGGAATTTTTCAGCTTATTTTTTTCTTTTTTTCTAATCAGAAAAAAATTATTATCATTCGATTTGAAAGACAGAAAAAAATTGAAAAAAATAATGTTATTTCGAAATAAAACAGGAAAAAAAGTGCAGTTTGACTCGAAAAAAACGGCTTCTGCAACATTTAAAAGGACGCATCGGTGTGTTTGACGCAAACACAGCTACGGACGCTTGCACGAAATCTTCCGAAATTTCAAAAAAAAAATTGGTGGTATGAAAAGAACACCAGCGAAAATTCAAACGGCGACTTTTCCGATTTTTTCATATCGCTAGGGAACTTTCCGACGGCCACCTTTCCGACTAATCTTTTTCCGACTTTTTTTCTCGATAAAATCTTCGTTTTAAATCTTCCTATATGAAGTAGGTAGTTGGTTCATGATTAAAACACAAAGAAATAGGAAAAAAAATGTAAATAGATGTCTTGTAAACAGAAAATATAAGGGAAAAAAGTCGGAAACAATTTCGTCGGAAAGGTGGCCGTCGGAAAGATCCCTAGCGATATGAAAAAATCGGAAAAGTCGCCGTTTGAATTTTCGCTGGTGTTTTTTTCATACCACCAAAAAATTGCCATTTTTTCGAGGTTTTCAAAGCCGTTATTTTTTTCGCGTCGTTAGATTTTTTTCATAATTTTTTCATTGATAGAGTTTTCGAACGCTTAATAACCTGATCAAAAGTATAGACGCGATCCTATTCTCTCATGCGTCAACGAGGCAGGCGAAAAAAAGGAGGTTTTTGGTGAAATTCAAATATAATTTGATTCGCTGTCCCAATAATTATTTTCATTCTGAATTTTTATTTTTGAACACTTGTGAGTTTTAAAATCAAATAAAAAGTATACCTTGTCGCTGAAATTTTTTTCGCAATTCAGCTTCAAAGTTTGATGTCACTTTACAAGCTTCGATTTTTTTTTCGCGTCGTTAGATTTTTTTAATTTCCACTCAAAAAATAAAGAAAGTGTTAATAAGTAACATACTCAAAATTTGGAAGCGATCCTCACTTGGTTTTCTGAAACGCGACGATTTTGTGAAACTTGTCAGTTTTTTTCGAGTTAAATCTTACTTTTTCGCTTATTTTTGAAAAATACATAGTTTTAAAAATATTCAGTCTTGTAGAGCGTTGTCGATTACATAGATTAACAGAAACAGTTCATTTTTAAAGTGGAACTTTAGCTAGTATAAACGCCTCAAAACCGTTTTTGCAACAAAAAATCGTCATTTTGGTGGCGGGAAGGGGCGGGGCTTTGCGCCCCCTAATTTTGCGGACTTTGAAGCTCTATAACTCGATAACGAGATCTATTGCGAGAAATTTTTTTCTTGTTTTGCAATCAGGGGATCCTAAAGTACGCTTCAAATAAGTTTCAGCAAAAGTTTTCTCGGAGAATGCGAATAACTGATTGATCTTTATCGAAGGTAACTTCCTTCCCATTTTTTATTTTCAGTCAAGTCGTATTCTATTGAATAGATAGCAATCTTATAGTCTGTTCAGATTTTTAAATGTCAACTCCTCGCTCAAGCTCCGCCCCCCTAACGGCGCAATAAACCAATCAGAGAGCGAGCCATCCACAGAGCCTTTTCGAATGACGTCATTCTACTTGACATTCAACATCTGAACGGACTATATACCTAAACGAAAATTACTTTGTAAGAAAACTTATGAATCGAACGCGATTGACACATTTTTTTTCTTTTTTTTTTTACATGAAAAAGATTTTGTCGAGCTCTTGGATGTCGAAAGTCATTCAAATTTTTTTTAAAATAAAAAGAAAAAAATTCTTCTGTAATTTTTTTTGCTCACGGTGTAGTTGGTTGTTTGTAATTTTTTGAACATAGTTGAACTATTTGAATTCTTTCTCGCTGAACATCTTGAAACGCACCGAAGTATGAGAGAACGGGTGGAATTTTTAAGAAATACAAAATTTCGATGTTGAAAAGAGGAGAAATAAGAAAGACAAAGGGTTTATTGTGACTGGTAGAAGCACAAAATATACAGACGAAAAGAGGAAGTCGCTTAGCGGCGAGTGCCGTCCTCGAAGAAGATTCCGCCGTCGATGGCGCAGTACTTGGGGCAGATTCCCTTCTCTCCAGCAGATCCTGCTTGACCGGCTTCTCCGGCAGGTCCAGGGTTTCCGTCTGGACCAGGTTGTCCAGGAGTTCCGCTTGGTCCCTTTGGTCCGGGTTGGCCTGGAGCACCGTCGCTTCCTGGGGCTCCTGGCTGTCCAGGTGGTCCTTGAGGTCCTGCTGGTCCAGCTGGTCCTGGTGCTCCTGAAACGTCAATTTTGAAAAACTAGCAAGATAAAAAAAGTTTTTTTTGCAAAGCGACGTGCTCAAAAAAATTCCATCAGGGATGTTAGTTATCGAGTGAAAAAAATGATAAGAAAAAAATTTTTAAATACAAAAATTTCAAATTATTGAAAAACATAACGAACCTGGAGTGATTGGCTCTGAAGGAGCGTCTTGTCCTGGTGCTCCTGGAGCTCCTGGGGCTCCAGGGTTTCCGTTCGGTCCAGATGGTCCCTTTAGGTCCTGGCGCTCCTGGAGCACCGTCGTTTCCTGGAGATCCTGGCTGTCCATCGCTTCCGGCGTCTCCTGGAGCTCCCTGGGGCTCCTGGAGGTCCAGGGTGGTCCAGCTGGGCATGGCTTGCATGGTGGAGGCGTCACTGGCTCGCAAGGCGTCTGTGGTGGACGTCCTGGGTTTCCAGGCAGACCGGCGGCTCCTGGCTTTCCTGGACGACCGGGCTTTCCTGGAGTTCCTGCAGGTCCGGCTGGACCAGGGAGGCAGCATCCGTCACAGCCTCCAGCGGACTCGGCTCCTCCAGAAACCCCAGCATCTCCGTAACCGGCTTGACGAGCGGTTCTGTTGGCGGCCGGCAGAGTGCGGAGGTGGTTGACCTCGCTCCAGATGTCCTTGGCGGATCCCTGAGAACAAAGTCTTCAAAATGTGGGTGGATGTTTTGGGATCCTACCTTGCAGAAGCGGATCTCGGTGTGGATTGCGCGCTTGACGTTGTTGACGTAGTTGTACACCATCGGCAGGGTGATGCACACCTGAAACAGCTCGGTTGGAGTCTGAATTCCCCGGGCTGGAGACTCACCGACAGGACGGCGACGACAGAGAACGTCACCGCCGAGTAGGCGACGAAGCGGTAGGCCTTCACTCTTCCTTCGGCGTCCATCGTCGATCAGAAGATGTCCTTCTCGCCTCCGTCGTCGCCTTTTAAGCTGCCTTGCCAACCCTTAAACGATCCGATTCTGCGACACGCCTCGAGGTTGTCGGTCGATCGTTTTTACAACGGTTACGCAATGCGTAGGAAAAGCTTTCGCGGTGTAATTTCCTTGTCGGTTGTTTTTGTCAGAATGGGTAAACTTTCGGTGTCAATATCGATTCTCATGAAAATGATATACAACGAGAAAGGATAATTTTTTTGAAGAGTATCTCCCTCGAAAAATAAGATTCGTATTGAAATATTTAGGACTTTTCTCTTGATCTTATCGCTCGGCTCTGAACTCTGGCTATTGCACAGAAGTTTTAAATCAAACTCTTTAAAACTTCTCTCAAAGTCTCCTGCCATGATTTCACTAATTAATAAATAATTTTATTCTTTTTTTTGTTGTGCACAACAAATATTAGACAGCTCGAAAATTTTGAAAATTAAAACTCCGACTAGGGGACATTTTTTATCCCCGGTAGAACTTTTGACGAACCTTTGCTGAAGATTACTTTACGACCTCCATATTTGAACGAAATATCCACCAGGGGGTAGAAAACGTTCCCTAGTGGATTTCTTTTATTGTCATGTTCATTTTTCAGAATGAATGCTCGGATGACTTTTTTTTTTGGAGTGATCATTTTTCGCTTTCAAAGCGGTGCAAATTATAGATGCAAGACAACTCTGCACCCAATAATATATCATTGTACACCTGGGAATCAATCTTTCCAATCAAAACGTGTTCGGTTCCAAACTACACGTATTACTGTTCAAAGGGAAAACCGAAGAGAGCAAATAAAGGCTGAAAAGACTCTCCGCCCTTCCAACGCTCTTTCCTGTCCTTTGGCCCAACCTCCACTCAACTTCGGCCAACCCGAAATACAGTTTGTCGAGTCAGAAACAAGTTCTCGCGATTGAACCTATTCTGAGCCATGCAGATTTCCAATGTAATTTTATTAACTCTTCAAATTTTACTAGTTTGTTCTGACCATAATCTGCCTTCAAAATCTGTCAAAATCGATCCTAATACTGTTTTCGTCCTTTTTGGAACTCGGTGAGTTCGCGCCTATTTCATATTTGTGAAATAACCTCATTAAGGAAAATGTAGAAAAGGGTAAAATTATTTGATTCATTGAGCATTTTTGTATGAAAAAATAATAGAGATGAATCGCTGCAAATTATATTTCTTCTTTTTCAGAACTCAAAGACTTTCAATTCGGGTGTTACTTGCTTATATTTCAATAGAAAAAACAGGAGAAATCTGCTGTTCATATTTCAAAGCTCTTTTTTAGCTTTTCTGTCTCGAAATTAACAGAAAAAAGACATGATTATTTGAAGAAAAATAAACGCTTTGCAACAAGATTTCAGAGTATTGGTTATCACGAAAAAAAAATTCAAAAAGCGGAAAACCCGTGTTCTTCGAGTCGAAAGACCTTTTTTACCAGACATGGAAATCGAAATCCGGGCCAGTACCTTCCAGAAAACCCTCGAACTTGGGGCTTCGAAGGATTCAACGAACTGACTAGTGTGGGTCTTTCTTTTAGAGTTTTTTTATTTGTCTCCTTCTAGGTCGGAAAACGCCAAAGTTACGGGCTTGGAACGGAGCTGCGCAAGTTCATTGGAAACTTGGTTTTGTGCGAAACATCTTTTGAAGAGTTGAAAACCGGTTGTTCAGACATCAAACAACTACAACGCGTCCCAAGTCTCGTACTATTCGAGCTCAGCCAATCGCTGTCAAATGACTTTGCAGGTCGACCGTTAAACTTTAGAAAAAATGCCGTAAAAAGGGAGAAAGGAATAAATAATAACCAGTTGTTCAGGTTGGGTTGTGATTTTATTGAAGACAGAAAATGATGATAGTCTCCGAGCGGCTCGAAGTATTGCCTTTCAAACTTCAATTTCCAAAGGAACAAGGAAAGCGTTCTAGACTTGACAGCCATATATTACTGAATTCATATTCTTAACAAACATTTGAGATTCTCTTTTGTGGCTTTCAGTCAATTAATATTGACCGATCTCGAAGTTTCTTTGGTCTAAAAAACTATCAATCTGAGATGAAAGCTCGGGCTGCGTTTTTTGAACTTTTTCCATTGCACTCAGATTTATGATCAAGGGAAAAAAGCTAAAATGTTGTGTTTCAAGTGAAAGTTGCAGACAGTACTGGCCGGTCTGCACCCTCCAGAGACCTGGGGCGACTGGAACACGGCTGTTCTGGATCATTGGAGCCCCGTCCCCTACAGTATCAACGACCAACTTCTGCGAATGTACTCCGTGTCAGAGTGCACGCAAAGCAACGTCGGTCCGTTTTGAAGTATTTTTTTCGTTTTTCAAACGGCTAGATCGAGAACAGTTACCAGCGTTATCAGTGAAATTACACCGCGGTCACAGTTTGATTTTTGTTTCAAAGTCAGGCAACTTTTTTTCCGATTCTGAATAACTAGTTTTCCATCGTTAATGTCCTTTTCGAAACAGTTTAACGCGAATAAACCAGAAAACTCAAGGCGAAAGCGCCAAAAAAAGAAAAAGAGAAGACGGTAACAATCTACCTGATCAAGACAGAGAAAAGTCAAAGATCGTCAGATCTTTTTCTATGAAGGTTTTGTACCTTTCAAATGAACAAAGTTTGGAAAACATATAGGTAAATGAAAGTTAGACCAAAGCCTTAGACCAAGGCTGCGCAAAAATGAAAATATGAGAAAAAAAAATTTAATATGTGGCGCAAACGTTGAAAAAAAAGAGACTAACTAGAAAAAATGAGAACGAAATTCGGAAGCTTTTCCTTTACCAAGAAAAATGATTAGTGAACAAGAAGCTGAAAAATCAAAAAGATCTATCCTCAGCTTAATGTTTTTTTCTTTTTCAAGTGTGGAAACCGATTGACAATGATCAGCTGCCCCATCTGAAACAACTTCTGACCGAGAAACGACAGCTTCTCAACTACTTCCAGGCGAACACTGGCTGGAACATGTCCAATTTGGGCAATGCGGCCGATCTTGCCGACAATCTCATCGAAATTGTTAGCCTTAGTTTATTTGTTCATTTAGGATAAAAAGATATTTTCAGAATCTCTACAACGCAACTCTGCCTGCTTGGATCACGAAGCCGACCATAAATTACACTCCACAACAGATCGAATCCGAGATTATGAGCTTTGGTGACTATTTATTCTTTGATTCAAATCTCAAACTGCCAGCTTTTTCAGCGGAAGTTCACCAGATCGCCTGCGCCGACTACGCCCCCTGCAGAAACCTGATGGCCGGCTATTGGCTCACCGACATTCTCAGTAAATTGCACAAAGCGAGTAACAACAGCGACCAGAAAGTAGCCGGATACGCCTCGGTTCTTTCCAATTCGAGATTCGATGACCCAGGTCTTTTCTCAGCACACCGAGATCACTCTTTCCGTGATGAAGCTACTGGGAATCACGAAAGATGAGCTGACCACTTCCGCTGGATTTGTTGTAGAGCTCAGGTAATTTGGATTTCCGTCAATGCACTTGTCCGTCTTGTAGGAAATTGCCATATCCATCGATAAGACTGCTGAACCACGACCCAAACCCAATCGACAGCCACGTTATTTATCCGGTAGACCTATTTTTCTGTTGAAAAATACATCGGGATTTTAAGGCAACTCTAGTTGACGCTCTGGAGGCACGGAAAGACTCAAACGGCTTCATCAACCTGACCGTTTTCGAGAACTACGTTAAACCCGCCGAGGTGAGACCTAAATACTTTAGCTCAAAGTCATTACCAAAAACTAAAAAAAATTGCAAAATTAATCAATGTTTTTGAATCGAACGCTGGTATATGTGCATGAAGCGCACAGGCGCCAAAGTTTCCATAATAAAATGACGTTTCTCAGGACTATTCCAACTGGAAAAAGGCTTGTGGAATCGCAGCACCCACCTCCTCGGCATCATCTTCATTCCTCAAAACAGCGGTCCTCAACGCCACGATTCTTTCCTACGTCATGGGCAGACGTTAAACGGATGATCAGAAAATGGAAAAAATCTCTTCTCAGAGACTTGAAAGAGCCATAATTCGTATGTTACCGGTTGAATAGAGTAATAAATAAAGCATTTCAAACTCAACGAAACAAATTCGAGTTGCCGGAGGCGTGATTCACGTTGCACGTTTGCACAGAGCTTGTTCTGGTTTGCACTTTTGAAAGAAAAAATGGCCGAGGTGGTGTTGAGAACGTGTCGAAATTCCATCATTTGCTCATTCCTATGCTTTTGGCACCTGTGCTACTGTTGTCATGTCAGTTCTGGATAGCTCATTCTGCTGGAGTTTTGCCAAAAATCTCTTCTACAATAGATCCCAATACAGCTCTCGTCATTTTCGGGACTAGGTATGATTTCACATGGCTTTATTTCATCTGACACGACTTTCGTAGGCACGGCAACAGAAATCCGTACAGATTCCTTCCTCAAACCCCTCAAACATGGGGCTTCGAAGGATCCAACGAACTGACAAACGTAGGTAATTGGGTATCAATGGGTTCAAACTCTAAATGTTGGAGATTGGAAAGAGACAGAGCTACGGTCTAGGTTCTGAACTCCGAAAGTTCATCGGGAATCTGGTAGGAACAGTAGAAAACTTGTGAAAACAAATACGTTCAGACATCTAAAAATTATAACGCATCCGAAGTTGTTTACTACTCGAGTCCTGCCAACCGATGTCAAATGACGTTGCAGGTGAGACTCTGGCGAATTTAGACATTTGGGTGATTTCTCGGAAACGGAGAACTGTAAATTCGATCAGACAAAAAGTTCCACTAAAAAGTTCAATTTTTTTCTTCACTTTTTTTCAAAAAAATAATTACTGGATTTTTTTGAAGGCGGAAAAATTCTTGCATGATCTAAAAATAACCTTAAAAACTCATTTTTGCATCCATCTTTTTGAAACGGGTTGCTCAGTTAACACTAAAACCTTTTTTTAAACTCACTATATTTTCTATGATTGCCATTAAACCTAATAAAAACTTTGAAAGAAAGACCATCTTTGGATCAAGTCACCAAACTCGGAAAAAAAGCAATTTTATTTTTCTTAACAATTTGTATTCTAGACCCGTCTTCAGGTGCTCACCGCTGGACTGCATCCTCCAGAAACTTGGGCAGAGTGGAATAAACCTGTCTTCGAAAATTGGAGCCCCGTTCCCTACACAATCAACGACGCCATGTTGCGCATGTACTCTGTGTCAGAATGCAAGAAGAATGCCGTCGGTTAGTTTTGATCCAACAAAAAAAAAGTCGGCGTCTATGTGCGTTAAAGTCTGGAAGTCGATAGACAATGAAGAACAGCCGCAACTCAAACAACTTCTGACGGAAAAAGCCCCGCTTCTCGCCTACTTTGAGAAAAACACCGGCTGGAACATGTCCAACCTGTTGAACGCCCAAACTCTCGCAGACAATGTGCTAGAAATGGTGACCCCGAAGAATTTGACAAATAAAAGAAAAACCTAGTGTCTCCACAATGCACCATTGCCCGATTGGATCACTGCTCCCACTGCAAACTTGACCTCCCAAGAGTTGTTAGCCGAAATCATGAGCTTCTGTGAGTTGATGAATTCCAACTGGCATGTTTAAAGACGATGTTTTGAAAAGAATATTGTTTTCTCTTGATGTTTTAATAACATTTTTTCCCAGTTGAATGCTCTTCAAAACTTTCCAGCCGAAGCGCACGAGGTTGCCTGTGCTAATTATCCTCCTTGTCGCGACCTGATGGCCGGCTATTGGCTCAGCGACATTCTCAGCAAACTCAACACGGCCAATAAACAAAGCGAGGTGAAACTCGTCGGATACTCATCGGTTTGTCGTTCTGTTTCGCTCAGAATTATCCAACCATCAGCATTCCCAAGCGACTTTATCAATCATGAAACTATTGGGAATGAACAAAAATGAAGTGAGAACCTCCGCTGGATTCGTGATCGAGTTCAGGTCAGTGTAATGAGAAACGGCGAGCACAGAAAAAATTCAGAAAGGTACCGTATCCGTCTGTGAGACTGCTCAACCACGACCCAAACCCGATAGACACTCATGTCATCTATCCAGTCAGCTGTCACTTTCTCTGACCAATTTGAAAACAATTAAGGCAACGCTCGTCGACTCTTTGAAAGCATATCAAGACGCGGATGGGTTCATCAATTTGGCAACTTTCTCCAACTACATTCGTCCTTTTGTAAGTCTAGAGCATTTCCTGGTATAAAAAAGTCTCGCTTCCAGGCCAAAGCTAACTGGAAGTCTGTCTGTGGAATCACACCGTACGCTTCTCCGCACATTACAAACATTCAGACAATTTTCTTAAATACGACAATTTTCTCTTAAAGTTCCATTAGAGCAAGTTCTAAAACAGAAGAAACGGGTAAGTTGGATGAATAAATGTTTACATTCAAGTCAACAATTAACAATTTTAACAATAAGGAAATGAGATGAAGAAAGAGATCAGGCTTTGGTTTCCTGAGTGAGGAGTCTGGCAGCAATCATGTGGGCTAACCGGGCAGCCGAATCATGTTCAGAAAGTTCCTTCACCTTATAATTTTCTATTCTGAGCCGTGTCCTAAGAAAGACACAAACCTCGTGAATTAGGCTCATATCGTAGCAAGTCGTTATGGAGGTCAGGTAGACTGAAATGGAATAATCGCGAAGTAATCGGACACATGCCGCAATCCGAACCATCGCTTGGCGCACATCGATCGGCACTTTCTACAGGAAAATCTCATCATCATCATCATTAATTCAATACGAATAATAATACTGTTCAAGGTTCAAAATGATATCCAATAAAACCAATTTTCAAAAAGAGGAATATAAAAATTGAAAACAGAAACATACAGTTTTGAAAACTTTTATTTAAAATCTTTTTTCAAGGTAAATAAAAAATGTTATTAGCTAATTCATCAGTCGCTTTAATGCATATTTCTGGATTTGATCAAAATAAAGTGGAATCTTTTCGATTGTTTATTCATTTCAGAGCTCAAAACTACCTCGAAATCGTGAAACTTGTGCTGGTTTTCCTCCTGCGCGGCCTCTGGCAGGGCAGCCGAAATCCAGACGCCGCCGTTGCAGCCGATGATGATGGCCATGCCGTAGGGCAGCGTGTGGAAATGCACCTTGCTTTTCTTGATCAGATGGGGAGGCACCTCAAAGAATCCAACTGCGAGATCTCCTCCATCGCAACTAGAACCTGCACAAGGATTCCCTGACGGAGTTTGCCGTATTTATGGTTCCTCGTGTGCAGCATCAGGGTGCCGTCGTTCTGCACCTGCTGCACTTCGGCGCAGACAAGCTCTCCGCTTTTCAAATACTCGCTCATCTTCTCTTCGTCCTTCAAGGCGATTCTCGGCGTAAAATGGGGAAGTTTTCCTTACGTCGACGTCTTTGCGACGAAAATCTGCGCCAGGGAGAAGGACACTGCCCAGAGGCAAATTACTGAATAACCGCGAAGTGACGTCAACCTACAACATTCAGTTTTTTCTGGTTCCTCTGAGAAAAAAAAAACCATTTTTGGTTTCATGAATCAAATATTCTTTAAAAATTTTCGAAAAACTTTTTGATATTCGTGAAACAAACAGAATGCCATAAACTAGACAAAAAAGCATCTTTTCGATATCTATTTTTAAAAAAAGGAGACATATGTTTCGCTCGAACCTTGTCTACCTGAATTCACAGGCGAATCGGAAGGGTACCATAATGTATCCACAAAAAGATACCTCTCAAAATGGATCGTGAAGGCCCCATAGTGTGTCCATCGTGAGACCTCCGGCATACCTTTTAGCTATATCTGAGCCATGTCGGAGGTACTTTAGAGTCTCCCTCAAGCCCCTCTCATTTTGCTCGAAATCCTCAGAGGTATACTCGAGGTACCATCGTGAGACTTCAGAGGCTGCGATATACCTCAGAGGATCTCGCGAAACCCTTTCTCGATTCGCCTACGTTAATGTCAATCAAAGTACTTGTAAACAATTATTATTGAAAAACTCATCAATAAAGCCAATATTTTGTTCGAGAAAAGAAAAAAATAATTTTTTTCTTTCTCCCGATATATCCCATCCAGAAAATGATGAAAATTTTAATAGGCCATTTTTTTCAATTTTGAATCACAATTTCGACGTGAAAAGGACCTTCCACCGTTTGGCTTGAACTTCGACGATTCTGCCGATCACGACGTCTCCAACTTCGCCCGCATATCTCGAAGTTCACGAGTGTTATATCAGTTTTTGCCTACAGAAAAACCTTTGCTTGATCGTTTTGACCATCAGAAGCCGATTCAACTGATTGACGATTCCGGCGAGCGAAGAAACGATTTCTCCCTCGCGAATGTAGGTTCCATGGCCTCTGGAAGCATCATTTCTGTTTATTCCACCACATGGAATTCATAGTTAAGAAGCACGTTTTTCATTCTTTCATGTGAATGGCAAATCATGAAAAACAATATTTTGTTTTTTTGAAAAAAACAAACTTGTGAACAAAACTTTATGATTTTTTTTCATAAAAAAACAATGAGACCTTCTTTAGCAAATTTTTTTTCCAAAAAAACTCCTCTTGGGAAATTCTATGATTAAGATTTTTCCTTACTTCTTTCAAAATTTCAGTTTATGAGGAAAAATTGAAAAAAAAACCTCATGAAGTGATGCGGATCGTCTGAAACTGGATTTCCGGGCGTCACGAACTTGGTGTCGTCGGCGTCTTCGCGGGCCCCAGACATCGACAGCAACATCCATGGCGACACCAACGGAGGACCCGTGATTTCCGCACTCATCTGATTTTTCCGAGCTTTTTCGACGACCTATCCGAGTTCAAAACAGATTGAGCGACTCTAAAAATCACAGAATTATGCGGAATGCATCCTTCAGTGAGAAACGTTCGTTAGAAAATAGTTCTCCAAGATAGAGCCGCCAGATTAAAAATGATTCAATCTTTTTTCGGTTGAAGGTCATCCGGATTTTTTCACTACTCGAAGAAAAAAAACGTAAGGCTGTTTCTCAGCCTTGTTCTTAATGTAGTTTCGCCGTTCACTGAGGTTCGATCAGTACAGTAAAACCTTTTTTAAACTTCAAACCCGAGCTCTTCATCAATATTTAAGTGCTTCTGAAACATAAACACCTCTTTTCAAAACAAAAGTAGATTTTGAACAATGTTAAAGAAAAAAATTTATCGCGTAAAGACCTATTAAAGAAAGAAGAGAAATTTACACAATATTAACCGGATCTGCATGGCAATATTTACACTTACGAAGCGGGTGAAATTGAAAATAACATCTATAATAGTGGTTAGTAACAAATATATTACAAGTTTTTACATACGATACACAAGGTATTTACAAAAAAAATACAAATTTTCAGCTAGTATTTTTTAAAAAATATCTATTGTGGCGAATAATATCCGTTGAGGTCTTTGAACTGGGTGAAAGACCGTTGGGCGCGTTGCCAAAGAGTCGGCTCCTGAAAAAAAGGAACTTTGAAGTTGATGGGAGACTCAGGGTCTACCTGAGTGAGGCGTAAAGCGGCGGCCTCGATTTTCAGAGAATTTCGACGGACGTACAGCTTGGCATCGTTCTGCATTTGTACTAGCCTGCAATAGGACATTTCATGAATTTTGACTTTTGAAAAACCAAAAACCTGTCTTTCTGGATCTCGTCCAAGCCGTAGGAGAACGTCATGTACGGGTTGAAACTAGAACAAATAAGATTCTTCTTTTAGAAATAAAATAGCTCATAGAAGTAATTTTTAAACTTTTTCTACCTAGATTTGTTTTAAAACTTTTTGGAGAACGGAGAAAGTATTGAAAAGGGGTAAGAAGTTGAAATATGAGATAGACTTCAAATATATATTCTTGAAATATTTTAAATGACGAAAACAAGAAAATCGCAAAGTTCCCCTCCAAAAACTTCTTCAGAAATGATTAACAAGCAGAAAACGAACAAGAGTCATCGGTTGAAATTTTCCTGTTTGCCTTCAGAACTTTCAAAAAGTATTTTGCCAAAAAGGAACCGGTAGTAAACGCTCTGGTCGAGCATGTCGTGCATGCACATGTGGACGGCTTCGGTGTCGGTCGCGGAATCGATGATTCGCATCAATTTGCTCTGGAACGACGTCGACATCACCGTCGTCGGAGGGTCCATGTGGAGGACCTAAAAATCTACAATAATATAATCTGCATTAAGGTTTTTCTTTTCGAATGGCTTGACTCAGTGTCTAACTTTCTATCTTACTTTCTATCTTACTGGCAGAGGCCCTACGGAATCATTGATCAATTCATTTTTTTGCTTCTGTTAATAACTTACGTGTGACTGAACTTCTTCTGATGATTGTTAGAAGTAAAATCCTTTGAAAAAACTTTTTTATACCGGAAATCTTTCCAAAATAAATCTCAATGTTGTATATTAAGTATCATTATCTCTCTTTAACATTTTCGAAGTTGAAATTGGTTCAAGGCCCCTACAAAAATTGTTCTTAAGCACATAAATTCGAAGGGAAACCTTTGAAAAGCTTCCAAAATAACACGGAAAATGTTCAAAATCACATTTTTTTAATCCGCCTCTCAATCTCAATTTTGATTTATTGAATTCTCTGATTTTGTTTTTCAATTTGCCTTTTCACAAAAAATCTTCAATGGTTTGGAAGATAAAAATAAAAATATTAGAAAAGGAGAAAAATAACTTACAGATCGACCGTTTCCAACTGAAACCACGCAATGAATGTTTTCCGTAGGCCAAATGAGCTTGGCTTCGTGCATCGCAATGGCAGACGGGTTATTTGCGAAAACCTATAATAGGTTATGGAAATGAAATGAGAAAATGTTTGAAAATACGAAAAACTACAAAAAAAAACGTATGAAAAAACGTACACCTCCATCCTGCAAGAGAAAGTTGCCGAGCTTCACTTCTTCGAAGTACAAAGGAGCGGCGGCGGAAGCCTTAAAATGATTTTAAAAATAACAAAACATGGTTTTGATAAGTTTGAAACAATATTACCAAAAAATAGCTGGAAAGTAACCTGAACAGCGGTCCAGAGCGGGTGTTCGGCGCCACCACGGTAGTGCGAGTCCCTACCAGCTGGATGTTCATAATTTCGAAAGATGAACGGCTTAAAAGAAACATCAAAGTTCCTTCGAATCAAGGAAAAGGTACCTGCATAGTGGGGAAATTGACGATGGAAGCGACGATAGCGAGGCGAGGCGCATTCAAAGCCTTAGAGGTGTCGATCATCCGCAAGTTGTTTCCGATGATCTGGAGACTAACGATTGAATGATGAACCGAAAAAGGGTTCAGACCTCTTTCAAAATCGACATCCAGAGAGTCGTGTTGTAATAGGAATGCGAAGTGAGCAGGCCATATCCGCCTTGGAACTTTCCTTGAGAGAAAAGTCTGGAAGAAATCGACTCGATCAGAGAAAGGACAGCCGGTTTCCTACTTTTGAGAAATTTCCATGTAAATTTCGCGACACTCTTTGACCGTGTACATCTTCGAAGAGAACAGAGCGGCCAAGATTCCGCCAGTGCTCACGCCGCAGATCAAATCGAACAGTTCATTGATCTGAAGCAGAAAAATTGCTGGGAATATCAAAATCACTTTTGTTTTAGTTTTATCCGCTTTTTGATGGTTTTATTTGACAGAAAAACGAGCTAGAAAGAATTTTCTTTTCTATTTTCATCCTGTAGAGTGGGTACTTCATCATACATTTGATATAATATACAAAAAAATTCAATTAAAATTTTAATAATTTCCCTCCTCCATGAATTTGAAACCAATTAATTTTTTTATTTTTTTACTTCATTTTATTTCTTTTCTTATTTCCTCAAAATGGAAACCTGCAATAGCGATTAAAAAAATATGGATTTCAAAAATTTTTTTGAATACATGATCAACTATTTTCGATTTGAAATCTCGGAAATCCATAGTGTCTTCTCGAGAATCAGCCATCATTGAGTCACCTCCACTATTTGAACTTGAGAGACCACATTTTTCAGCCACGTGGCACGCTGGCCACGTGACTTTTCCCCCGACGTGCCAAAAAAACATGCCGTCCGCACTTTCCCATGACACCAACACAAATAACAGCAGACAGGAAAATAGTTGACAGTTGTCCTAGATTTGTCCGTTTCAAAGAAACAAAATACGTAAAATGATGTATCTGAAGGATCACAAAAACTTTCATGACTTAAAAATGTCGGGAAAAATTCCGCGAAGTGATTAACAAACTCTAAATTCGACCAATCTTCCAGTTTTGAAGGTGATATTTATTCAGTACAAGAAGAGAAAATAATTTTTATAAGGTTTTCCTACTAATAAGAAATACTTTGCAGTAGAAAAATGATAACTATACTCATAAAAGAAGAAGAGAAAAACAATTTTAAACTAGAAAAGGTATGAAAAAAGGAAACCTTTTTGCCGGACATCCTCTCGATCGCTTCCAAAACCTCGAGTCCCATCATTCCTCGCGTGCCGCCACCGTCAATAGTCAGAACGTTGACGCCTGGAAATTCTTGAGTAGATGAAAATCTGCTTTCCACATATGTTTCGTGTTTGAGTATAATGAATGACCTCGACTTCTGGGCGGAGGCTGGTATCCGATGAGCGTCAGACACATCCGAGCTTCTTGTCTCAGAGTCTCGTCCGTGGATTGGAGGACGGCGCGGAACAAGTCGGCCACAAGTCGCGGCTCCTCAAAAATTTCATTTTTCATCCATTTCGAAAAAAAAAAAATCTCTTTCGAATTTTAGCGTAAATAGAGTCACTTAAAATATGGTTCTCGCCATTGAATTTTCATCGAATTGAAAAGGCGGGAAGACAAATTACTGAAATTTTGTAAAATTTTCATCAATTTCAAGTGTCTAGGTAGTCTTACCAATTTCATTGTTTGATAAAATGTTTTTCTTTTTCTTCAAAAACCTTTTGATCTACTTTTTAGAAAGATTCGCGCACCACTCTGACTGAATAACCCCTCGAGAAGCTGAACAGGAAAACAGACCAATTAAGAGAGACAGAGAAGCACATTTCTGAAAGAAGGCGAGAGGTACCTGAGCAGCCAAAACACGAGTAGGAGGGAAAGCCATGATGTGCTCGCTGAGCTGCTGGATCCGCAGAATTCGCGACTGGACTGTTTCGGCAACGAGCATTTTCTTGACGATCGCGCGCGTTTTCTTCGAAACTTCAGTTCGAGAAGTCCTCGTTTCGATGCTTTTCCTAACGGCCCTTCAAAATTGAACGACGATCAAAAAAGTGAGAAGATTTTTTTTCTCTATTATGTACCATTTGAAATTGTTCTCATTCTCAATGAAATTTACAATCTCACTCTAATAATCAAATCTCAACTGAAAAACTAGCTAAAAACTTACTCGGCTTTCGAAATAACGGGAGGTTGTTGCTTTTTAACGGTCCCAATGTAACTCAGAGGCGCCTGAAAAGTCGAAAAAAATCTCTCTTTGATTGAAAAAGGCTCACTTCGATTTTGGTGGCGATCGACTTGAGCATATCGGAAAGATAGCTGTAACTGGTCGGCACAGTGTTGGCTGGAGGACTTGACGTTCCTGGGACTGAGGAAGCGCCACCTGAGAGAAAAAAAGTTATAACAAATTTACATAGTTAACTAAACCTAAAAAGTTGGCACTGTTGAAAAAACTCCTCTCGGTGGAAGGATTTGAACATCTTGAGAGGAGGTATCGAGAGTGTCTTTGTGCTGCGATTGACATTGCCTTAAAACTAAGTACTTTTTCAATTTCTGAAAAAAAAGAAGATAAAACGTTTGAAAAGACGGTAAAAGAAGTTGGAGTAAGGATAATCATCGAAAATTTCACGTGACCTTAAACTGAATAAACTTTTATTTAAAAAAAAAAGATGTAGAAAAAAAGGAATTTTTAAAAAGTCATGTACTTGAAGGTGAGTGAAACGTAAAAACTAACAAAATATAATGAGAAATACTCGCTCCAGAAACAATTTTAAAAAAAGAAATGGAAAAATTTGCCGAGGTGAAAAAATTGAGCTCGGTTTCCTTCGAAAACATGGTCAAAATGGAAAGAAAAATAAATCATTTCGAAAAAATGAGAAACTTGAAAGCAAGCTATGAACTGGAACGGCTTTCTAAACTCTTAGGACTCGAATGCATCTCGAGACGTTTGGTTCTAGAACCAACTAGCACGAAGTCGGTCTAAGAAAAGACTGGGAGTGACCGAGAAGCTGGAGGAGATCACGCCACCGACAATTCGTGACAAGGCGCGCGACGTGAACTGAACGTCCTTTTTCTCTGTCCCTCTTTCTCTTTCTCTCTCCCTCTTTTTACCCACGAGGGAAAATCAGCCGACAAGAGAAGCTAGACGCAGCATTGAAACAAAACACATGGTCCGATTCAAACCTTTCAGTTCTACCGAGAGTGCGCATGTTTCACCGGAAGCTTACGAATTTTTTAAAACACCAAGAAATTTGAATCATCCAATTGATAAAAAAAATTTCTTTAACGGAAAAAAATCTTCTTTTATACTCAATGACTTTTTTATCAGACAGACTTATGGAAACGAAAGAATATTCGCGCAGAAGAGTTGCACCGAATAGGTCGATAAGGTAAGCGGCCGTTCAGGATGCATACGTTTCATTTAAAAACATAAAAATATGAAAAGTTTGGATGAAATTAGAGAAAAAAACCTTTTTGAGAATCTTCGCGAACTACTGTTTGCGTCAGTTGTCGCTTAACCCTAGTGACGTCTTTTGACAAACTCTGTGAAAAAAATCAGCAGTTATTAGAACCGATATTTGAATTTTCTCAAGATTTATTGTTTCAAAGTTAAACATCAAAAATTTAATGAAGAGAAAAATCTTACTGGATATACAAAAAAATGATTACACACAAAGCTTTGTAAAGTAATCATTTAAAAAAAGTTTATCAAGTTGCTCAAAACGCGATAAATCTCGTCTACCTATCACGGAATGAAAATTTCGGATAATAAAAATAAAAAAAGAACGTGTTTGAAGAATACAAGAGTTTCAAAGTACCAAAAAAACGTTTTTTCTTGTCCAACTTTTCCATAGCAATGATGCTCCATGGTGAAAATCGGCTTTCAAACTTTTTACGGCGCCATTTGAAAATTTTTTCTTCTCTATTTTTCATCTCGCGTTTTTCCTCTATATCACTTTTTCAAAGGGATTGGTGTGGTTAGTTATTTCATGAATTTCACTCTTCATCGAAAACTTGCAATTTCAGAAAACTAGAGCTATCTTTTTATATTTCGGAAAGTTAGTTCAACAAGATGAAATACTCATTCATATTTTTTTGTAGGTGTTATTGTCTCAAACAAAAAAATACATTTTTGGACCTATAGTTTTTCTGAAATCTTTCGGCTTTACTTTTTTAGTTTTCATGGTTTTTTTAGTCAGAAAATAATCATTATCAGTCTTGAGTTAATGTCTCTTTCAAAAAAAATGATAGATATTAAAAACGGATGGTTCAAATTTGATTACTTTACAGTTTTCAAAATGGTCGAAGTTTTTGTTTGGCGGGAATTTCTTGGAAAACCCATTCAAACATCCAAGTTCGAATCGAAGCAATTGATAGAGATTCCTCAATTACCCGTTGGCATCGGCGTCTTCAGGCGGTAGCGAGAAATGTGCCTCGCCTCTAGGCCTGGGATTAGTTTTATAGTATTCGGGTTTGCATTGGAGGCGGTATACAGCATGCCACGCATGCATCACAATAGGGAGGAAACGAAAATCGGACCAAGGGGCGTCTTTTCCTCTGTTCTGTCTTCTGCTGCTGCTGCCTCTTACTCTTCTTATTCAACAAACGGACCTCCTTCCTTTTTTCACCGAGAACAACTGACCGTACTGCTTCTTTTTTCTTCCTGCTTAGAAAAATACGTCACCATTTTGGAAAGATTTTTTTTTCTGCCTTTCCACCATTTTACTCCTTAAATCTGCCGAGACTTTTATTAAAAAATTGTTGTTTACTCATTACCAGCTAAATTTTCAGAGCTTTTCAGTAATCCACAGGATTTTTCACACAAGCATTCCAAACATTTCGAGTACCTCAAAATGTTTTTTTTTTCAATCATGCAAAAACGACAGTTATCATTGTTTTGACATGGATAGTAGTAGTCAACTCAAACAAAATCGAGATTCGTTTTTATTATTTCTGTCCTGCTCTCATTTTTGCTCGATTTGCTGTTTACATGCGCGGCAGTAACTTTTATTTTCAAACCCCAGGGTTTAGGTCGTTCCCAATATTTTCGTTTCTTATCACATTTTTTGACTCATTTTATAGACTCCTAGTATGCTGCTCGAAAATATGATATTTTCAACGCTTCGACGTTGAACAATAAAAAAAAAATCACGCCTACAAAGTTCATTTCACGATAGATATTAATTGTGTCGTGTGTAAATTTTTTTTTTCTAGCCATTCCTATTATTTCAGTGATTTTATGCAGCAGCTCGAGTGGAAATGAGCGGTTTGCAGCGTAGCCGATCGCTCATACAGCGCAAGAAGGAGCAGTGGGCCAAAGAGAAAGGTGTGTTCCCATAATCTGTTTATTTTGCCTCTGAATCACGCCCGTCTTTTTGGTTTCAATCTTTTGTGTGTGATTGTTGCGTTTTATAGACTTGCATTTATTTGAGCGCCTGGAACGATTTATAAGATTTAAAAAGCGGGCCGTTTTCTCTGTTCAAAGTTGAGAGGGGAATCAGAGCCGTTTCTGTGAATTCTCCACACAAGACGGAAAAAAATATCTGCTTGAAAGTTGTAAACCAGTTTTTAGCAAGTTTACAATAAATCGGACGACTTTTCAGTTTTTTTTTTCACAAATTTTAGGAATATTCATTCCTAGAACATTTCCGTCTTTCAATCTTTTTTCTTTTATATCGAACTCTGATTTCCATAACATGAGCAAGAGGGTTCTCATGTGGCTAGGATGAATTGCGGTTGTGTAACAGGTGGTTTAGTGCAAACGGGTTAGGTTAATCGAGGCTACCGAGCTCTCTATCTCACGTCTCAAATGTCCTCCACGCAGTCTGCAACAAAAAAGGAACGGACGATCGATATCCGCCCATTTAGATGGTAATCTGGCGCTCCCACGAACACTGCCAATTGTACAATCGGGCGGCTGGCAGATTGACTTGTTGCCTTCGTTTCCTGAAGCGAAACGCATTGCAGTTAGGATTTTATGCGTGAAAAGGGTATTAGGCGAAAGTGAGAAAATGGAATAATTGTCAAATTTGAATGGTTTAACCAAAGACATGATGATTCGGCCTTTTTGAACAGCTTCAAGAGGCTGATTCATGTGAATTCCGACAAGTCAAGATGTTGTTTTAAATTAAAATCCTTTGAAATTTCTTTCTCACTTTTTTTTTTCAATAAATGTTTGAAGAGCTTGTGATTCCTGAATCTTTTACACGACTTGGATCCGTAAAAAATGACTTGAAGAAATTTTAACGGAAATAATCAAGAGGAGAAAATCTACGAAATTTTTTTCAAGGCGATTGTGGCTGATCGCATTTTTGTGGTAGAAAGGTCATTGAAAAGAAGTTTTTGTTTTCAAGTACGATATCTTCGCGTCAAAAAAGATAAACAAACAGCTGAAAAGTTGTCTTTTATATTTTAATCAATCACATCGGTTCTTTGAAGCCAATGTTTCTCATTGCAGAAAATGAAGCGGACGCGACGGCTTGGTTCCCTTTTGGATCTCCTGGCGGCGGTTCCCCCAACCGAAAGTTTGAATCAAAGACGCCGACACAGCCGAGCACTTCCAGTGCGAATCCAGATGTGGTCAGTCTGTTCAATAGAACTGTTTCTCGGATAATCTGCCAGTTTTGACATTGCAATAACTTTCTTTTCATTGAAGTCTTTCATGGAATTTGTCGCTCCTTATATTTTTTTCTAAACGTTGTTTTCAAAGCCAAGTTTCATTGTTTACATATTGTTAAAGTCACTGTGCTTTCATAATTTTCCCTTTTGAAGCCTCTCGATCTTCTTCCCTCAGTTAAAATACATTTTTTTTTCTCACGGCATTTTATATTGAAAATAGCATGACGCCATTTTTGTACCGTCATTTTTTTTAGTTGTCCTTATGACTCAACCGACCTTGGTAACTCTTTGATGTGAAATGCCGCAATGTTTCACGGCACGGTAGCCGACGCTTCGCTTCACGGCTCATTTGTCTTTTTCTCAAACATTCTTCTTCGGAACTTTTGTAGCTGTTGCGTTGTAAAGTTGAGGCTGAAACATTTCAGAGGAGAAAAATAATCTGCTTTCTTTGTTTTGATAAGGGCATTCGAAGGTTCTGTTTTGCCCTTGATTGGTGAGCAAGGAAAGGCTAGAGCGTCATTTTTCGTTTGAACGAAAGGTTAGCAGATTAAACTCTCTGAGCAGTTTCAGTCTTCGGATTGACCCAAAAGCTTTTCCACCAAAATTTCTCTGTTGCGATAAGCGTTTAACGAGACGCGTGCTCATGATTCTTCAAATAAAACCTTGTAATCATCGCGGGTTCTTTTTCTTAATGTGGGCCATCACGTGTGATAAAACGGAAAATAACCTTTCCAGGCGGCTTTTCCAATAATTTCAAAAATTGTTCTATGGCGTTCTGTAGAAAAAAATTATAGCAAAAAAGCTTAGCTTTAGCTCGATTTTTCCAAAAAATTTCGGACTCGCTGTTATTACTTTCAGTTTTATTTCAAAAAAATTCATAATGGAGTGTTTTTTTTTCGATTTTAAAACTTGATAAGATTGCTAATCGCATTCTGTCCCTGGCTGGAAATGATCCAAAAATGTTTCCCAACATTGAAGTTTTGTGCAAAGTGTGCAACGCATCGCGACTTTTCTCCTCTGGGTGCAGCTGCGAGGCACCGGTCTCCCGCTTTTTCATGTCCTTTTTTTCTTTCTTCGTCGCTTCCTATTCATATCGTACCGTTGAATTCACCCGCGAGTTTCCGTCGACATGTGGCTCAAAAACTTTCTGTTCTGCAGCTGTGTCCACTCTCTTATCTTTTTTCGAATTTCTCTTCCTTTTCCTGTTAATGAAATCATTCTTCAGTTGATTCCTATCAGCTTTTGAAAAGATTTTCCTCAACAATAGAGATATTAAATTGGTGAGCGTTTCAAAATCCACTGTTTTTAAAGCTAGTTTTGCTTTTTTGACTTGGCCAATCGGACAATTGAGGAAAGTCTTTTCGAACTTGTGTCTAATCGAATCTTCGTCTAGTTTGGAAACTCGCTGGAAGATTTGCATTTCGAAGATTTTCGTGCATAATTCAATAACTCGGTTTGACCTGACAGGTTCCTTTTGTATCCCCGTGACGCCGTTATTCGGCCTCGCCAAATCGCTTTCACCATTTTGTTTATTCATGAGCCCCGCTTTTTTCAAAAGCTTTTTAAAATCCTTTTTCATTTAAATGTTCGAGAAACAATTTTACCATTCATTTTGCACCTTTTTCCAAAAATATTTCGTTCATTAGCTCTTTTTTTCGGTGAGCTTTAAATGATTGGTACTGTTCGAAAATATTTTAATATTTTTCAAACTGTTAAAAAAAATACTTGTTAAATGAAAGTTTTTGTGAGGTCTCTTCAACCTCAACTTGACCTACTAGAAGGCTTTTTATTGAAAAAGTCGATGGGAAGGTCGTCTATTCACGCGACTTCCCATAACTTTTTGTGTCTATGACTAGGATTCGACTGAACAATTCTAATTTGGGTGTGAAAAATATTTTCTATCAAGAATGGGAATACTCTGAAAATTTCAAAAAGAAACAATCTCCACATTGCTCAGTTTTCTAAAGTTGGTTGTAACTTTTCTCGGGCAAAACTGAAAAGCTCCCCAAAAGCTTTTCTCAAAAAAAGACCTTGAAAGGGTCCCCAGCAGATCTTTTTTACATCATTTCAATTCTTTTTTGCATCTTTTCAACATCCTCTGACAAAAAGGATGCTGAAAAGCAACTAAAAAGATTCGAGAGGATTCAAAAAGGATCCTCTGAGGTTATGAAAAAGGTGCTCAGAAGCTTTTTTACATCATTTTATGAGATTTTAGAGGAAGCTTTTTATCTCCCGCTCAGGATCCTTTAAGGATCCTCAAAGGAATTTTTCCGTTTTACCTATGTTGGTTGGGAATATCCATTTTGGCAATGTAGAACACTGTGCGATTGGTGAGGACCATAGGCCGGCAGGCGGACATGCGGCGGGTGTCGACAAATAGGCGCCAAGTGGAAATGAGCTTTCCTATGTGTATCATCATCATCACCAGCATCATTTTGTTGACTCTGCGACTGGCCTCTGGCTTCCTGCCGGCGGTTTCCGCGCGGAGAATGGTTTCTTCCGCTTCCTCACCCTTATTTCCATGAACCGAACCTCTCTTATCGATTTTTATTATGACAGGTTTTTTTTAATTGATCACTCTAAGTCGAAAAAAAAGTCAGCATGACGTGCCAAAAGAACCGATAGCCAAGTTTAAATAAATTCATTATCCCTTACTGAAAATGGCTCGCGAACCTTACCGATCGCGATAAAATGTGCGGCAGGGTTTTGAAAAAAGACAATTGAAACTGAGTCTGAAGTTTTTGAGACAAGTTTCATTTGATGATATAAATTTATAGCTAATCAATTATTTTGAGCCTTTTTTTTCAATTTTTTTGTTTTTTGTCTTCAACCACCACTTTTTAGTTTTGAACATTTTACATTTCCCACTCGCAGGATTTCTTCTTTGATGCCTCGCCAACTCTTTTTGTTGATTTTTTTTTTCACGTCAAAAACCCTCAAAATAGCTTCCCGACGTTCCTATCACAACAGCTTTTTAGACGTTCTAATCCGATGTTTAAGGGAACATTTCCATCCCAAATACGGTCGTACCTCTCCACTCGATGAACTTTATTTGTTTTGCATGAATCGAGTGCTCCAAAATAAATATAGAGTTTTTTTTTCCATTTTTTCTTCAATTCGCGGCTTAAGATTTCTCATTTTGCAGGGTGTACGGCTGGAAGAAAAAGTGTTAGCCTCTCGGGAAGCCGTAGCAGAACGAGAAAAATCGAAAAATAACATGGTAAGTGAAATTTCCATCTCCATCTTTATTTTTTTCAAAGAAATCGGTGATAGCTTTTCCAAGTAGCAATTTATTTGTTTCGATGAGGTATAGCCAATGTTTCCCAACTTGAAAGGCAAGAGAATTCAACCGCCAGCGAGCATTCAGAAAGCTTATTTATCGCTTTTTTTCACTATTTTTGATTTTTTATTGATTATAATCATGTGTGCATCAAAATAGTAGAAAATACAAAAAAAGAGCGGTTGCCGAGCTTTTTAAATAGTCAGCGGCGATTGAACTGGCGCCAAGAACCGCGTACGCACACGCTACGCGTCCCGCCCCTTGCCCCGCCTCCCTCGCCTTTCAAGTTGGGAAACATTAACTATAAATTTTCAACTGAAAAACAAAAAGGAAAAATTTTCTCTTTCTCCCTCGATTTCAATACTGACAGTTTTTTTCTGAAAAAATCGCAACATGAACCGTGAATAAAGTTTTGATAGCACGATAAGGAGGTGTGATAAGCAGTGTCATTTTATGACACCCAAGACATTTTAATCCTTGTTCCTTGGAAATGAGCTGCCAATCTCAGGAGGCTCCCGAGCCGTCGGCTTCGCTTCGAAGCTCGGCTTCGCAACAGAACCTCGTCTATTCACCTGTCTACCCACCTCACATGATTCCCTACCATATGTCAATGGCCTACTCCGGACAACCGCCTGATCCAGGACATGATCCGGTAAAATCCTTCAAATTAGATACATTCAGTTATTTCTTGAATCTGAAAGCTTCTCACTTCAGTTGAACCCATGGGACAGTTGGGAAAGATGGAAAAAGTCTCTAACAACCATCAAAAACACTTGTTTTTCATTGTTTTGATCCAAAAATACCGAAAAAACCAAAGATTTTTCGTTGACTTGATCCGCCTCTGTGTATTGCATCTTTGGAAGCTCGTTTAAGGTTTTAAAAAAAATGTTTTCTGTAACCTTTTTCGAATAACAGCTGGCCCTAATTATGTACGTTATAATCCATTTCAAAAAATAGAGAATTTCCAGCAGCCTTATCCTGGTTGGGGTTATCCGTATGCGTTTCCACAGTTCACCATGATCCCACCAGGCGCCATTCCTATAAATACCCACGTGAGCCCATCATTCGAGTAGTGATTTCTAATAGCGGCTCTCAGAATGCGGACGGCTCGCCGATTTGTCCAGTGTCGATCGCTGAACAAGTCGCCGCTGCGCAAAACTCGAACATTTGGGGCATGCCTATGGCCCCAGGAAGTCAGTAATTTCTCCAAAACTCTCAATTCATCATTTTTTTTTTGTCAGTTCGCATGGGGATTCCCATTCCACCACCAGTTGCCGTGCCACAGGCCATGCTGAGGTCCATTTCTAGCGATTCGACCGTCAGTGCGGCTTCCGCTTTCAGACCTGAATCTCGAAAAAATATTACTGTCCCTGAAGAATATTCTGTTTCTCACCCAGCTTTCGACTATCAAGAAGCCCCGCACTTTGGTATGACTTTCATGACGATGAAATTATGCTTCGTGCTTGTTTCTAGAAGAGTCTGAGTCGCCAAGTAGAAGAAGTCCAGGGTCCAATGTTGCGGCGGCTTGCACGTCTCGATCTTCCAATGGATCCATCTCTATGAACACCTATGAGAGTCAGATTGCTGAGAAGAGGAGGTTTTTGATTCTATTAAAGGTTTCGCTACTACTTTTACATTTCTCTCACAGGATGGACGCTGAAAATGCAGAGCGAGAACGTGTACAAGATGAGAGAAGAGCGAGGGAACGAGCGGAAAGTTATCAGCGGCGTGAACAGGAGGAACTGATGCGTTTGAAGGCGGAAGAAGAACGTCTACGAGTGAGATTGAGCAGTCATCTCGGGATCTCAGTTTTGTTTCAGGAGGAACAGAGGAGGACAGAACAGTTTGTCCAGGCGAAGGAGAAGGCAGAAAAAGAAGCTGAGCTCTTCCGGAAAGCCCGACTCTACAAGCACGTGCTGGTGGCCGCTGAGAAAAGTCCCGAGCTTCCTCAACTCGAAAAAAAGCTGCTAGGCGTGGATGAAGCGACCGGAGAGCGGCTTCTTCGCGAGGTTCGGCCTGGTATCCAATAGTCCGCCAGATTGGACTTTTCAGGTTTCTCATTACGAGAGACAGAAGAAAATTGAATGGGAGCAGATTGAACAGAACGCGCCGCCAAAAAAAGAGCGAACGAGGTCGACGGTGAGAACCAACTACAAGTGCATTTTTAGAAATCAATCAATTTCTTCAGAGTGTTCGTGGTAGAAACAACAGCGTCGGGTCCGACGAGTCAAATCTCAATGGAACCTTGAAAAACCACCAACGTCAGATGCCCGAAACTAGCCAAAATGGTTATTTTTACGAGGCGTGAAAGAGAAACAATGACATCATTTTGTAGTTCTTTTTAACATTTTTTTTTATTTCAAAAAATTCTTTTCGTATCCACTTAAAAACTCGCTTCAATCTGTAGTTTATGGCTTCGCAAACTTAATAATTTTAACAGTAAATAGTTCCAGGAAGTCGTGAGTGACTAGACTTATAGAATTGGAATTGAACATTTTTTCTAGTTGAACAAGGCATACAAACTAGTTGAACAAGGCATACAACCATAACCAAATTAATCATCTTTTTTCAAAAAATAGAGTTGGGAAAAGTTGAATGAGTGAGATTCAAAAATAATTTTTAAAAAGAAAAAAAATTAACGTATTGGGCAATTTATATTATTTTCTTTTGTAAGCTCAAAAAACCTTTAAGAATATTTTTCATTTTCCAGACGCATCTAAATTCGTAAGAAGCGGTTTCGGACGCTCTTCTGTTCGAGTGACACGCCGAGAACATTCACAGGAGCCGCGACATGAAGAATCTTTCAAACAGCCGCTTTTCTCCCCGATTACTCCTCTCACTAGGTAATTTCTCGTCGAAAGGCTATAAATACTATTGTCGAAACCTTTGCTCAGGCCCAGAAATATACCGCTGAACTTGACAAGTCCTCAAGGCTCGAATAACATCGACGCGCCTGTCAAACCTTCCCACCCTACGAACAAAAAATCCTTTGTTCGTTTTTTTTTGTATTTTCTATTTTTCTCGCACTGTCGGCCGTTAGTTTCAAGGAAACGTGCAAAATTGTTTCCCTACTGCTATAATCCGCTCAGTGATAACTTTTCTTTAGGGGCAAACGGCACGGGACAATCGCTTTGACGCGCAATCAGTGAGTTTAATCCTTTCGCCATCATTAAATTTTAACATTTTGTCCTCTAGATCCGTAACCGCTGACTTTTTCTATTCATTAATCTCTACCGCTTTTAAGGTTTTTTTAAATCAAAAAAATATTCAGACTTTGATTCTATGCTCACTAATATTTCTGGGGAAAAATTCGGAAAGTAAAAATTGAAAAAAAGAAAAAGCATAACATAGCAGTCGCTGTTTTTGAACATATATATCCTTAAAAATCTCTCTTTTTTTGAAGCTTCTAACAATATTGATGAGGATTTTTTTTTACTTTTACGAGAAAAAACTATGGTTACTATAATAGTTCGAACGAAGCTTCATTACAAATCTATAGTATATTTTTTTATTTGAATCTTGGTCATTTTCTCAATTTGTGTAAACTACTTGAACCTCTGTTTGCTCTCTTGCAACGCATGGGCTCCTGTCCGTTCATTTTTTTGTGCACTCTTAAAATTTTTCTCTTAAAAAAATTACGAAAAAAATTTTTTTGCACCGTACCTGAAAGAAAAAAAAATGGCAATTTCGCATAATGCTGATTTTATAGAAATAAAAAAATAGTCAACGTTCCTTATTAATATGCAATTGTGAGAAATACTCGTGGTTTTGTGATAATTTAACATTTAAATCTTATTCTAATTTCTTTTAAGAAGTTTCAACTTTCGAAAAAAATTTATGAAAAAAACTTTTTTTCAAGTGAAATTTTGGTATTCAAAATTTTGCGTTCCAATTGTTATAAACTAGAGCTCTAGAGCAGAGCAATGATAAGAGATGAAGAGACATGAAAAATGATAATCTTATGAATTTTCAACTAGTTAAAAAGCTAAAAAAAAAATAATAAAAGAGACACCCCGCGCACTTTTGGCAACAAACACGCGCCGTCAGTGCCTGAGACTTTGAAACAAAATGCCGTGTTCAAAGTAATTCCGCGAAATTCAAAATAGCCGTCAGAGAAAGAGAAAGATAACTAAATTTTGGAGGGTCAGAGACCATTTTGCATTTCGCGGAAATTACTTTGAACACGGCAAAATTTTTTCCTTGAAACTAGACCAATTTAAAGGCACATTAACTCTTCGCTGTAAATTCAGTAGTCGAAGTGCTCTACGGAAAAAGGTTTATTGAAAATTAGATTTCGGATCTTTATATGAAATTAATTATTTCACAAACTAGTTTGTCGATTTAGTTTCTAACTTATTTTCATTTTCTTCTCTGGTGATTGATAAAAAGGATTTTTGAATTTTTCATTCGAGTTTTCATGCTCTATTCTCGCTTGTTCGAGAAACATTTCAATCTGCCTCAAAGTTTTTATTTTTGATGTTGAAATAAGGTTCTCTCTTTTTTTTTGTTTTAGACAAATGTAGATTTCTATTTTCTTTATTTTTCTGACAAAGCTTGCTTTGCATTTGGAAATAAAGGCTATGGACGTATTTGGCGTTTTTAGGGTTTACATTCGTGGGAACCATGTCGAAAAATTTTCTCGAACGTACAGTTTTTTATTCGATCTCTTTCCATCGAAATAACGATTTTTTATGAATGACGTGGGCGACACATTAATTTTTCTCTTTTTGACGTTCCGGGCGTTAGCTGAATTGCGAAAAAAGTAGATAACATAATTGAATGATTTTGATAACGACATTGCCTGAGGGCGTTACTTTGAAGACTCCACCTCTCTTTCTGTTTTCGTTTCGGCTACGCTCTCATATTTCAGTACCAGCTCCAGCCAAAGAATGCGGTCCGCCAATTATTTTTCGAAGCTTTTTAGTGTTCGTCTAGTCGTTGTAATCCGAGTGCGGCCGCAAATGAGATTGATCGTCACTTTTTTTTTTCGTTATGCTCCATGTGGAACACTTTTTGTGGACGTTGCTACTATTTTAGTTTTTGATGAATAATCGCTAATTTCGCAATGTTTTAACATGAGTTTGTATTGCAAAATAGAAGCGGCGTAGTTATATGACGCGATAGGAGCGTTTTTTTTTTCTTCAATTTATTCATTTTTAAAAAGACGGGTGAAAAATAGGGGTATAAAATTTTTTGCCTTCTCTGTCGTTTTCAAATATTTTTTCTTCACTGAATATAAGTTTTATTTTTATTTTTACGGTCAATTTTTTTCTAGTTATTCATTTAATTCAAGTGGAATCGTTATTTTTTGTACATTTGCTGACCGAATTCGGAGCAGTTTGTCACTAATCTCGATAAGACTACTTTTCGACGTATAGAAGACTGTTGATTGTTCCAAGTATAGGTTTTTTGCAGCATTGCCCTGCATACTTGAAATTGTGGTGATAAGCTAGTTGATATGTCGTGGAAATGGATCCGGACTACGCTGTTATCTTCAGTTTTCCATTCATTTCTCATTCCCAGACTGCTGCCTTTTTTTTTTGCAAACATCGTAACCCCAAAACGTTTTCATTGAGAAAAAAGGCTCGTGTCGTTAGATGATCGGAACTTTATCGCCTTGGCGGCTGGCCGTCTTTGATTTATAGCTTTCTCGCCGTTTCTCCAACGTTATTTTTATGTCTCCTCACTGGTCATTTTTTTGAATTCGATTCTTTTTCTGAAAATTTTTACATTTTTTTTTGCTGTACTTTAGTTTTTTCTTTTACAGAGCGCTCTTTTTTCACCGATTGAAACTCGCAAAAGCCGAAGAATGAGACCAATCATGTCACCATCATTGGAAGGAATGGCTCGCGGCAGCGTCGAAAGCCACGAAGAAACCAGCAGTGGCAGCCTGAGTCCTGATAATCAGATGTTTTCAATCCTGAAATTCAAAATTAAATCTTGTTTTTAGTCGTTCTCCAGCGCCTTCATCTACTGAGAACATGGCTCCAAAAGACCTTTTGAAAACTCCTGATTCTGAAATCAAAGAATACAAGGTTCAGTTTTGTTATTTTCATCCCATTAAAGTTCACCCACTTCTATAAAAAATATTCCTGGAATGTTACGCCAATCATGTGAGAAAACTGCAATCAGTTTAGGTTCGGAGTCGCAGCGCTCTTGACTCGCCATCGTTCTATCTGAATGGGGGACGCCAGTCGCCATTGAGCCAGAGCATTCTTTTCAAGAAGCTCGAACAGAAAGGGTGTGGTGTCCATACTGAGGTTAGTTTTCCTACACTTATTCTTCAAGATCGTTTAAACTGCACTGGTAAATCGGCGTATCCACAAAAATAGCTAAGAGAGTGCACTTTCAAACTCAATTGGTATTTGCACGCGGTCAATCAATAAATAGCTTACAGAGGTTAACTTTCTGCTCTTTCAATACCATTTGTGTGCACTCCGATACTATCCCCATGCCCTCTGGTTTTGAGAGTGCTGACTAAGCTTAAGAAGTATCCTGCCGGATAGCACTCCGATAGCATTCTCTCCGCGTATCCTATTTATTGACTGACGATGTGGATACCTCGATTGACATTTGTGTTTTCAGGACACTCTTTCACCTGATGTTCGACGCAAGGCCGAAGCGAATTTGAGCCGCAGCCCGTCAATGGCGTCTTTGCGAGGATCTCTTGCCGACCTAAGCCAGAAGTTCCGCGGAAGTTCGATGAGTTTGGCTGAGCGAGAGGCTTCCCCTAGTCTCAGCAAATTTCAGAGCATGGTAGGTTTTTTTTTTCCTTCTTCAGTCTATGTGTGTTTTTATTCAAAATCCTTCTAAATGAGAGCTTTTAGACCTCGGCATCACGTCTCTCTTTCAACCTGCGAAAGAACTCGGAGAAACAGAAAGAAGTTTTGGAACGGCTCGCTCGTTTGCGCGAATCTCTGCACTCGTTGAACGATAACGTCTCTCCTCAAAAATCGGCGGCTTCTCGTCTTCACCGCAACAATTCTGCCATTAGCCAAGCGGCTGTTTGATTTCTCTTGTTTCAAATTATAACCGTCTCTGTAAATATCCTCCCTGATTTGTCACACCATTTCTGTCTTGATTCACTTTTTCGATCCCATTTCACTTTGCCCCGAGGGTGATTTACTTACTCGGGATCATTTTTTTGTTTTCAAAATTTTACTTGTTGAATACCTGCATATTATGTTCTTTTTTGCCGTTGAAAATTTACTTATTGCACTTGCAAATAGACCAAAACTGACCAAATCTTGTCGACTGAGAAAAATCGTTGAGTCATGTACCCATTGTGTTTCGTGAAAAAAAAATACTTGGTGTCGGGCTCCACTCACAACTACGGATCCCCATTCTAATGTTTTATTTCGTTTTGGAAATGAAGTTTTATCTTTTTCTTATGTTTTGACTTTGATACGTTCGAAAGCCTACACCTACTTCAATATCCAATTTTAAATGCTAGGATTTTCATCAGAACTTCATAAGAATATTTAGGAAAAAGATTTTTTTCGATAACCAAAGAGGATGGTGTCGTGTGGCTTGATTGAACTTTGGGTCATGGTGAAAATTTACTTGTTGGCAGCCTTTTTGGCTATCCGAGAGCTAATTTTTGACCATCTCTGTGACAAAAATGTAGGTTTATAAATTCTCAAGTCTGTAATAGTTGTTTCAGTCGTTTTCGTCAGAAATCTCTCAATCTGAATGCTGCAAAGGCCCTTTGCGTTGTGTCATAGTCACCGGGGCGAACGGAACCATTGGTTCTGAGGTTTCAAACCGATTTTCATAAAGTTAAGAGTCTGGTTTAAAGGTCGTGAAAGATTTGTTAGGGTTGGGATTCCGAGTTCATGCCTTGGTTCACGGCGTCCACAAAAATACGTTGCCAGTCAATCCTCTTCTGTTTTTGCATGAAGCCGATTTTTCGGACATTCACGAGGTATTCTGGAAGAATTTCAACAAAGCTTTACAATTTGTGAAATTAGGTCCGAAGACTGACAGCAACTTTAATAAAAAGCGTTACAAGAATTGATCTCGTTGTTTGCTGCGCCGGGGTCATGTTGGCTGATCGTAAGGTTCTAATTTTGTATTATTTTTTCTGTTTTATACTTTTTTTTCGATTTTCAACACGAGAAAGTCAGCAAGAGTTAACCATGGGCCATTTTATCATTGCTACGAAACGGATCTTTTTTCACTTTCGTAGCTTCTCTGTGGCATTTTATCGTTCAAATTTATGACTGGAAAAAGAGTAAAAAGTCCAGGTTTGATTGGAAAGTCGAAAAAACTAAGGGAAAGTAGGGAAAGTTCTTCTTTGAGAAAAATCCCATTGCGTCTTCGCACAGATATGTTGTGGTCCTACTCTGAATTTCCTTGCGTTTCTCCATAAGAATCTGCGTTTTTCACTTGAAAATTAAAATCCATGTCCACAGATTATCGATGGAATCGAATCTCATTTTATGGTGAACGTCATGTCGCAAGCTTTCCTATTGGATAGAATCGAGAATTTGTTCACGCCGTCAACGAGAATCGTTTTTCTCTCTTCCGCCACAGCAAGATGTTCCTATCATCAGTTTGGCGGTTGTTTTTGACTTTTCTTAAGAATCAAAGACAACAGATTGCAGAAAACATGTTATCAGAGTACATTGGGCCTTATCAAGCCTACGCCTTCTCAAAACTTCTTTTGGCGGTTTTTGTTAGCGAAAGCGCTAGAGAGAGGTTTAACTTGGATATTTCCCGTTCTGCGCCAGCTTGTCCCGCTTTTTTCTCTGCAAAATGTACCGTATACCAAATTTGACCCAACTTTATCGTGGGATAGTTGTTTTTTGCAGTCTTTTGAAGCCTCTTTTGTGAATTTGTAGATTAAAAGTGCAAAAAACCTTTGCATGAAAAAAATATATTTTTTGCTGTGCTTTTAATGTGACCAATTCACACGAAAAAAAAGTACAGTATGCTGAAGTCAGATCAAAAAAGTTCATATCAATTGAAAGAGTGCTTGAAGACAGATGAATCATATTGAGCAAAAATATCTTCAAAGCTTGAAAAATTTGTCCAACTCTCCAAAGAAGTTGATTGTGGATCAGAAATGTCCATAATCGATGAGACGTTGGTTGAAGTTTCAATGTTCAAAAACCAATTATGAGAAGAAATTCTGCAAGAACTGCGTCATAAGTGTTTTTTATCAATTTCAGGTCGTGGAGCATCGTTTCTTTGCACCCGGGAACCGTGCCCGGAGGACTTTATCGCAATGCAAATAGTGTCGTTCGATTTGTTAACCGACATTTTTTGCCTTATCTTATGAGGTTATTTTTGTCATCAAATAGTGAGAACTTGAGTTGAACTCTGGGAGAATAAAAAAGGTTACAATATTTAATAATAAAAAGAAAGACGAAAATATTTAGGAAAAAAAAGTTACTTTTTTTTGTAATCGGAAAAATTTTTCGCTTTTACAAAATGAAAGCTTCAAAAGAGTATAGCCAAAGATCAACATTCCGACTCATTTTTCTTTAAACATGGTTTAAGGACGCCTGAAACGAGCAGTCGACTTGTTCTGCATACTGCTCTTCGCCACGATTTTTCCAACGGTTGCTACTACGAAGACACGAAAGTTGTAAACGTTTGTCAGGGAATTTCAGAAAATGTAAGTTTTTTTGTCCAGCTTGTGCTTTTTAAAAATTACTCAATACTTTGAAACCATTTTGTTTAATCCTTCAAAGTGGTTGATTTGTGCGCGAGTTGAATCTGAAACCTTTATAATTTTACAGTCATTAAAATTCTTTTCGAATTCAGAAGCGAAAAAACAAAAATTAAGGACCGGAAACAAATATATCAAGAGGTCCAGCGGCGAATTGGCATTTGGCGGTGCTGAATGGTCAAATATTTGCAATTTGTTTCATTTTGTTTGTCCGGTGAGCCGTGAACTATTAGATAAATTGGGTACTTTTTATTCACATAAATTATGGAATGCAAGTTTTTTTTTTGGGTTTTCGTGACCTTTGGAAGGTGGAACCCCAGGTACAAATTGTTCTTCAAGTTAGATCATGCTGTCGCCGTTCTTGCTCATTTCTTCGTTGGCGATAGCGAGAAGACTGCGACGCTTACGGCCGCATCCTCCGCGGGTGCATCCGCAGCTGCATCCTCCCCCCTGCAGAACTCGGACGGTCAAGTATCAAGAAAATGAGACGCTCTTACGTTGACGCAAGCCTGAGTGCAAACTGGCTGGCAGCAGCGGCAGCAGGTCGTCTGCTGCACCGGAACGTAGACGGTGTTGGTGACGCATTGAGCACAGCCAGGAGTTCCGCAAGTGCACGGAGGGGGTGCCGAAGGACAGCAAGTCTGAAGGTCCAAGGATCTCAACAACCGCCGACGTCGCCT
Organism: Caenorhabditis auriculariae; assembly: GCA_904845305.1. NCBI lineage: Eukaryota > Metazoa > Nematoda > Chromadorea > Rhabditida > Rhabditidae > Caenorhabditis > Caenorhabditis auriculariae. The sequence goes on along the minus strand of CAJGYM010000177.1, from coordinate 34,398 downwards.
ACCGATCCACACATTCCGAGGCTGCCGCAGCCGCAAGACGCGCCGCTACATCCGCCGCCGCAAGACGCGCCGCTACATCCTCCGCCGCATCCGGCTCCTATACAGCCTCCGCCGCATGATCCTCCGCATCCGCAGCCTCCCATGCCTCCGCACTGACGTTTGGCACGGATGACCAGCGCCGTCGAAGTCGTCGCGGCGGCTGATTGGTCGGCTGGCGTCGTTTCCAACGAGTCCTCGTTGAACTGAAACATTTAGTCTTCTGAAGTTGTTTGCATGAAAGTTGAAGGCTAGTAAGAGTGTTATGTTATCTGGAAAGGAAGTTGTTACAATTGACTTCCTATTTTATCTTTGAGTTTCAATTCCTCGTTCATTAAAAGCTCTCTCAAACTTTGAACATGGAAAAAAGACAGCTTTTTTTTAAAATGGTGTTCCAAGATGCTTCAGAAAGTCCGAGATTGAGTGTTTTTATCCTTATCGAATGCAGTCTATATTCTTATTCACGCAAAACTTGTATGATTTTTATGTCAAGTCAAGTAATTACGGATTTTTCATATCCTGGTTCCTTTTCATGTTGCCAAGTACAGACAGATTTTCAGACTTTCTTTTAATAATATAGTGATTGGAGGTTTATCGAAATTTTCGATAGGTATGTTTTTGATAAGGACAAGTTTCAAATTCAACTTTGATACATTAATTAAAATTCGAACCCGTGTCTCAAATTTTCGACGTGTACGAGAAAATGATTGCAAATTCAAATAGCCACTAGTCGTCTTTAGAATGAATCTTATTAATACTAAACAACTCACGATGGTGGCGGCGCAGCTGGCGACCAAGGCGCACGAAAAGATCATCTTCGAAGAGAACATTTCTGCGGCTGAAATTAGGAATCTTTGTATGAGAATGACTATTTGAATGGTTTGGGAAGGCTTGAAAAAGGAAGCAAAGTCGAATCGGCCGTGTGTCGGACAGAGCCGGCGAGCTTTTATAACCGCACGGTCCAGCGCGAGGAATGACAGGCGGTGCCGTAACTGGAAACGTCCGTCGGCGCCAATCATTTTCTGGCTTGAGCTCTACTCTTTTTTGATCATGTAGGTCCTTTTGGCATTTCTTGTGTTTCTAGATGGTAGATTTGACACCTGTCCTCTCTTCAGAGACTGCAAATTCATCATTTAAAAATGGCCTACATTTTACAGGCCGTTTCCGACCTCGAAAACATTATTTTTCAAGGCACTTTGGACCTGCGTCAAAGTTGACCAGTTCACTTTTATTTTTGAACGAACTTTTTGAAGGTAATTTTGTTTTTTTTTCAACTTTTTCGCTTGAAGTAACTTCCATGCTCGAATAACCTTTGTCGTCGCCTCTCCAAATTTTTCCAGTTTCTCCTTCAACTAAAATTACATTCACAGACAAACTTTTTTGTTGTACGCCGGTTTGTTTTTTCCTATAATATGCGTGAGTAATGGTGAAGAAGTTTTTCAGTTTTCATCAACTTTCTTTTTTGTAAAAAAGAATATTTTTTGAAAGTTTCAGTTTTTTGGATAAATTGGAAAAAATTTCTCTTTTTTTTCTTGTGGTCAAAAACGCGACATACTTCGCCGCTCCATCGAATCTGGTAGTTTTTTATGGGAAAGTGTGTCGTCTATTTGCATTTTGTGCTGAATGAATCCTCATGTCTAGCACGTCCTTCAGAGTGCTTGTGAATAATCATTGGTTTCTGACGGTAGGTCCGGTGGGAGTCAGAAAAATTTGGAAGCTCAGTTGGGAAAGGCCTAGAACTCCAATGAACTGAAAGCAATCAGAGGCATCGGAGCAAATGTAGATTGAAAATGGGCCTATCAAAGAAAATATAATTACCGACAGAGAGAACAAAGCCTAGAAGTCTTTTGGGAAAAGTAGCTATTTCGAAGTATAAACTTTAACTGTTAAAGTTGAGCCAATCTACACATTTGATTCCAAGCTGAGCTTCTCGAAAATCATTTCACAAGCAGTTTCATCTAACGGGCTGTGATTCGTATCACGAACGTAAAGTAATTATTCTGGCCAATTTTGCAATTTCCTGATTGGCCGATTGAGCAATTGCGCCAACTTCCGCTAGAAAACCCGATTTGTTGCCATTCGCGCATCGTTTTTCTGTTGTGAAGACAAACAACGATTGTCTGCGCGAAATCAAAATATTTATCGTTCATCTTTTATCAAGTGTCACCGATATGCGTTAGGAATTGACTAGATGCACTTTTGAAAGAAGAATATCGTGATTAATTGAAATTGAAATACAAGGATATGTGCATAAAAGGATATTGCTCATGATTGTGAGCGATTGGGGAGAAGATGGGAACCTCGTTCAAGATTTATACACGTTTCAATTGGTCGAAGCTAATCGAATAGACTAAAATTTTCAATCTAACTAAGTAACAAAAAAGAGAATACCTATAAAGCTTTGTACAAATTTATAAAAATTCAAAAATTATCTAGGCGGAAACGACGCTGGCAGTTCCTGGGATTGGAGGGATCGGGAAGGAAAAAGTCGGAATGGACGAATCGCAGACTATGCTCCGTGGGACGCGGTGGTTGCACGATAGAAGCAACTGATGACTGTAGCCGCGGATTCCGAGAACTTCCAGACGTTCGAGGTTTCTCAAACTTCGCAGCAAGGTGAGGAGTCCTCTAGACGTTACCTGAACCATTTAAAGTGACAAAAGACTCAAGGTTTAGTGAAACCTTTCTGCAAAAGTTGAGCTCGACAAAGTTGAGTTGTGAGCACATCGCCAGTTTTATCAAGACCTCGTCGTCGACGTTCGAAACTCCGCTCAACGAGATTTTAGTGAGCTGTTGAAGTTTTCCTTAAGATAACAATCACAATGGTTTTTCTCATCACTTAATCAAGAAGATATTCAGAATACGCGAAAGAAGACTGGCAATTTTACTTTGGTGCATTTTTTGCCTTATTTTCCTCATGCTTCACTGAATCGTTATCGTATCTGTATTTTCAGGGAAAAGTTTAAGGAAATCTTCTTTTTCACTTGATTACTTGTGACTTCTGATTAAGGCACATTTTACACTATCGAAAGCGTTTTTTTAGAGAAAAAAATATAATAACATAAGACTAATCAAAAATACAAAAATACAAACCTATTTTTTTGGAGAGAGCGCTGGGTGAGATGGGAGCAGTTCTCGACGGATAAAGTCTCCAGAAGACAGCACTGCTCAGCGATGACGTCGAGAGATTCGTCGGTGACGCCGTCACGGTTGTTCCCCAAGTTGAGGCTTCTGAAATACTTTTGGTAACGGTTTTCCATTGATCTTGCCTGATGAACTCGCAATAAGTCTTTTGTAGGAGAACAGGAGAACTAAGTAAATTTTTTCCCTTGTACTCCAAAATACGTTTCAAGAGCTCTAGTTTTATTTTATTTTTATGAAAAAGCTTCTAGAATGTAAAGTGTTTCTCACTTAAAACAGCTTCAAAGGAAAGAAAATTAAGAGAGGACCGCAAATTGGGAAGCTGTCCGATGAGAGTGCAGTCGAGGAGATTGGGTGACCAGGAGAGGTCGAGGTGTTGGAGGGAATCGGCCATCTCCACGAGAAACGGAAGACACGCCGCCGAGATGAACGACCGTCGCAAGGTCAGCGATTCTAACCTGTATTTCGACTTGGAATTAACTGTGTGGTAGACAGTCCTAGATGAAAATACTCAAAAACGAAAAGTATTATTTTCTGAGGGCACCAGAAAAAGTGGTCGAAACGTAAAAGTAATGATTGAGAACTGTTTTTTTTTTTGGTTTTTTTCTGTTTCAAAATTAACTACTCTGAATAATCCTATCCTTAGCAACACGAAAAAAGGTCAACCCGAAAATTCCGAGAAAAAAGCAGTTTTCGAGCTGTTTCTGCATATTTTTTATCTACTGTCTCTCAGCCCTCCGTAGCGCTTAGCAGATGACTCTTTTTTTTTAAATCTCAACAAGGACTACAAACTATAAAGTTTGCGATGCTCACCTTGGAGATTTCCCTCGTTAACAGGTAGAAAAGGAAAAAGTCCGGATTACCTTTTGTGCTTGAGAAAAGAGAGCTCGTCGATTTTGAGAGAATTGCCGGCGGAAATTGAAAGATTCCTAATAGAGTTGGATATCCGGCTCATAACAGCCGTGTCCAGCGAAAAGTGATCGAAGCAAAGGCCTCGTCCCTTCAATCCATAAACGGTTATTTTGAACTAAAAAGCACATAGTTACCGTTATTTCGAAAGTCACGAGCCGTGTGCATTTGTCGAGAAGTTTTTGAAGGCTGGCCTGAATTATGGTGTTCACATCATACGTCGAGCACGATATCAGGCAGTTTGTGATGCTGATTTCCTAAAAAAAAATACAATTTTGGATTGTTGTCTTTAAAAACCTGCAGAGTCGCCGGCAAGTGAACAAAATTTTCGATAGCTCCCAACGTTAGAATCATCCTAGATTTGTAGAACTTGATAGAACAAGTAGTTACTCAAGTTTCTAACCTGTCGATCCGCAAAGATCGGAGTCTGGTCGCCCGACGGCAGACTGAGCGGATGACTTGGCTGGTGACGTGGCATTCGCTCGACAAAACTGAGTATTTCTCATTCTTGGCCGTCACTCGGAGGGTCACGGACTGCAGGCTTCGGCCGCATTGGTCTGAGTTCATAGTTGGATCTCTCAAACCTTTTTTTATTGTGGAGTTGATAATTTTGCGTTTTTTTTTTCCCCTAGATATTGTAGTTCCGGATTCCGTCGGTTTCCTGCGAGGTCTGAGTAAGACATATATAACGAATTACAGAAGAATAAACGAGGAATTTTGAGCTTCTACATGTATGACTATCTCTGAACTTTCAATAAAAACTAATTTTTGGAGAAACATATAATTACTCAGACTGTATTCTAATATATCTTGTTAGCAAAAGACACCAATGTTCGACATCGGGACGACGATTTGCCACAACCATCTCTCGTCTCATTTTCCGCCCGATTAGCTTTGAAACACGAACGAACCGACGACGGAGGCGATGGCCAGCGGATCGGAAATGGTCGCGCCACACTGAGCCTCCACGTCGAGGGAACGGCAGGTCCGCAAAACGTGGCCGCAGTAGCTGTCCCACCGACGACAGACTCGTCGACATCGGACCACGTCTTCCAACGGCAGACGGCTAAGCACGTGTGGCCACGCGCCTTCCATTCCGAGTTTTGAACGCCTAGAAGTCACTTTTCAGTTTTATTTTTCACACATAGTATAATAGTTGGCTCCACGAAGAGTACACATTTTCGAACAGAACGTAGATTTTGCATTAAACCCCCCAGAAAGATTTACTTTCGTATTCATATGCCGAAAATCTTAGAGACATTCTGAAAAAAAAGTGTCAGCAGTACATGTAAAGGAAAAGGCGATTGAATGTTCATTGGATTCATTAGTACAAACGTGATAGAAAGTAGACAAAAAAGATTTTCATTCTGGTGAAAATTTCCAGCTAATTTTAGGAAGAAAAAATCATGTAAAAATCGAGTTTCATCAGAAACACAATCATTGAACTGGAAAGAATACTTCCAGAAACAAAAAATTTGAGGAAATGGCGACGACAACTGAATCATATCACAATATGACGTTCCGTAAAAACAAAAGGTTGCAAAAAAAAAGCGGCAGCCGAAGGAAAAAAGGCACTTTGAGGCGGCCAAAGAAAAGCATTCATTCCAATGCTCTTTTCAACTTTTTCTTCGTTTCTCGAAACTTTCAGCGAATTTGTTTCTCATGGCGCTTTTAAAAAGGAAATTAAAAGTATTCGAAAAATTGCCATGTTTTTTGAAGGCCCACTATGTTTCGTTCGCTGAGAAGAACTACAAAGTTTCAACTGATATGATTGGGCTCTGACCAAAGAAAATCTGGATGCCATCGACGGAAAATTGCAGAAAAAACAACGGGAAATGAAATGAAATGGCAAGAAACGCGTGTTTTGCGGTGTGGCACACTCGATATCTCACCTAGAGATCTTTCGGCTTCTGCTTTTTTCTCTAGAACCTCTCAATCCGACGCTTCGAGACAATGCAAAAATTACAACATTTGACCTTTTCCTCGCATCATCTGACAAATCAAAGTCCTTGGAAAAATTTAAAGGTAGATCTAAGCTGAAAGAAAATGTCCAATTAAGTTTTGCTTGATTCGTCTTTGCGTGTCACAAAATCTTGACTAAGTTTCATACGGAAAGATTAAACTCGCAAAAAATGTTTAGGCTTTTCGAATGCTAATAATAAAGATGATCATCTTGTATTGTAGTTTTAGGTCACAACTCCTAAGTCAAAAAGAGGTTATTGTTGAAACAATTGGTAACTTTTGATGACACCATTTTCATAAAAAAAAAATATTCTTGAGTTGTTGTTTTTTTTCGACTTTAAGAGCTTTGGGAACCGTGTTCGAACTTATTTCAGCTGGACATTGGCAACTGGAAGCGAATACCCTATACATTTGATTAGAATTACTAAGGCCTTGTGGCAGTAAACTCGATTTTGAGGGGTGTTAACTTGGCTGCCAGCCGTCATATAATAGTCGGCTTCTCTGTTTCTCTCCGACACCAAGGAAGACACGTTTGTTGGTGGGAAACACTCGAGAAAGGCAGAAATGCGTCAAAACACGGAAAAGTTTCGAATTCGCGCATCAATTATTTAAAAAAAAGGCTTTTTGCCACTGAATTCGACATGCTCTTGAGAAAATATGGAAAAAGCCATTAGAGCACTCGAAATTCGACCGATGACTCTTAATCTTCAGCTGTCGCAACGTCCGGAAACCACTCTGATGCGATTATTGGCGGTGCGCGAGAGGCTCGTCGAAATTGCAGTCAAAACACGAGGTTAGGAAAATATGGAGCAAAATTGGATTTTAAAAAAAAATCACAGAAAGGGATTTGCTCATTAGGATAATTTTATAATGATTCTCCTTCATGCTTTATTGGAAGTTTGGAAAATGAAAAAAATACTTGAGAATTATTTTTTTAACTTTTTTTCTTTTATCTGTTTCGGAACATACATTGAAAAAAATAAACCGTCGACTAAAAAAATAAATAAACCCAAATTTAGCTCGAAAACTTGATTTACAACAAGTAGTACATTAGTCATAATTAATGAACTTTTTTTCAACAGAGTGGAGCTTTCGCAGGCTAAAAAAATCTTTTCAACAATTCGATCTATCGAACGTCACTCAGACACATTTGAATACGACATCTAGCTTAAACGAAATCTTGAAGCCGTAAATGAAAGAAGAAACAAAAAGTGGTTTTACTTGGGTTTTTGGTTTTTTTTTAGATAAAGTTTTGAAAGAAAAGTGAGGAAAACAAAAACGCCGAGTAATGCACAGAGGAGACGACGTGAGGAGGGCAGAAGCGAAATGGCATGTAACGACCAGTTCCGCTTCTCGTCCTCCGCCCGCAATCAGCTGCGAGAGACTCGCTGATTTATGCGATATTCAGACGAACTCTTCCTTTTGCTATTATACTTGGAGCACGGACCAAATCTTTGTGAATACGCCTCAAGTTTTTTTTTTCGGCAAAGTTAAAATAAGAAAAACTTTGATAAACGTGAGAAGCTCGGAAAATGAAGTGGCAGTTGAAGTGTTTCAAGTTCAAGAGGAAAAACTGAAGACGCCGCCCAGAAGCTGCTCCGTGAACTATCGAGTTGCGGTCGGAGGCGCAAACAAATTTCAACTCAATCAGCCTCGGGGGTTTTTGTTCCGCAAACAGTCGCGTAGTGGCAATCCGGTCATGGCAAAAAAAAGCGTATCTAAAGTTTTTCCAACCATTCACTGCATTAGACTCGACAAAACTACGGTCTTTGGAAATTATTTTACCAGAAAACTTTTGCAAAAGTTAAGAGGAAAAATGCCAAGTAAAGTATTTGAGATAGTGATGCAGTTAAAAGTCTCGAATATCGGTTCTTATATTGGTATTATTAAAATTTTCAATTTTCTTTAATCTAATTCCCTACGCCGAATTGGTTCATGATTAAACTGTTTATAAAGGGGAAAAAATTTGAATTTTAAAGGCTTCCATTTTGAATAGGTCGAGTTTCTTATCCAATACTTTGAACCGACCGAGCCTCCTGAAATTTTCAAGCTTAGTTCGAAACTGCTTCAAAGTTTTTAAGTGTTTGAAAGCGTAAGAATAATAACAACTTTATTCATACAAAAATTGCTTAATTTTTCATCATGATCAAAATGGAAACGAGTGAAATTTAAAATGTAAAACAAGTAAATTAGATATAGAAATACTGATTAGTCGTAGAAAGCCATCCATTCCTCCCACAGAGCTTCAGGATCTTCGATTCCCTTGTCCTGTAAAGTCAATTTATATCAACTTCTTTGGAGAAATTCGCAGGAGGAACCTAACATTTCTATGAAAACGGAAGCAAACCTGAATTTCGGTTCGAGCGTCTTTCACAACAACTTGTCCGTCAGGCTTGATGACTCGCATCGCCGGAATAGTTTTTACTTCGTACTTTGACAAAATATATCTAAAAGTACATCTGACATTCATAAGTTACCACTGATTATTACTGGATTTGGTCGTTTCCGAAAGGAATGTAGGTCCAATCGCCCATGTGGTCCAAAAAGTAGTTGACCAGACAATCAGACTCGCGATCTCTCGACACGAACACAACTTCAAACTCGGGGTGCGTCTTTTTGATTTTCTCGTAGAACTCCTTGAAAATTTTTCATTTTTAATATTATAAATGATCATCATCAACTGGGTTATTCGGAGAAAGACTGTTACAAAGTGCCTAGTACCTTCAACTTGGGAGTGAAGCCGCGGCAAGGTGGACACCAACTAGCGGAGAAATAGAGCCCGACGACCTGAATCACAGGAAAAACTGAAGCGTTGAAAAATAAAAATAAAACTTTTCCATCCAGGTACGAGCCGGCGTCGACCTCAGAACCGTCCTTGAGCTTCAGAGGAGTGCCAGCGAGAAGCTTGGACATGATTTCTGCAGGGAGAAAAAGTTCAGAAGGAAAGTTCCCAGAGAGATTCGCACTTTAAATGGACAAATGTAGACAAGAAACTTGAGCCTAGGGACATTCACGTAATGCAAACATCAACCCTTTTTAATCATGCAATGACAATCGAAATTGTGACGCAGAAAGGCCAAAATGTGAAAGGGTACACTCGAGCTCAGTGAGACCAAGTTTGAATTTCCCAATTTTTTTTTTACGTGGCGTGTCTGCGCTCTCTACCAACCAGGCACTGCCTTTTTTATTATCGTCAGGACCATTTTTTCGATGGCTCAAGCCAGCCGTGAATCAGCTATAGCACTATAGGACTAGATGAAAGTACCTTGACGAATAAAATGAGCGAAAAAGCGTGTTCAAACAGAGATTCAAACGCAAGAATCTTTATTTTCGAAAAAAAAAATTGATTTAGACAAAGGTTGATGCATATATATATATATATATATATATATATATATATGTACTTTAGGGTGAAAAGAAGAGATTTTTATTTTTTTATTAAATTTCACAATGATAACCGCATTGAATTAGTGGAATTGAATGAAATTGCCGTCAGAGAAAGAAAAAAATGCAACTAAATCTTGGAGAGTCAGATACCATTTTCATTTCGCAGAAAATACTCTGAAAAACGGCATATAACTTTAAAAATTGATATTGGAAAAATTTTTCAAATGCGAAAATTTTTGGTTTCCCGCCAAATTTCTATGGGGCGCGGATGCTCGGCCCGCCAAAAATGAACGTTTTTTTTTGAACTTTTATCACAGTTCCCTTCTCAATGGTTTTCCAAAAGTTTTACTCATGTTTTCTCATTCGTAGCTGGTGTGAAAATATGAACTTATCTCGGATGTGGCGATAGCAAGGAGCCACTTAAATTTCCTGATGTGTGTTATTAAGTAGTTTTCTTGCAGCTAGGAATTGTGAAAAACGTGTTACTCGACTTTTTACTGGCTTCTGTTTGAGAAAAATTTCTATTCGGCCAGAAATATTAATTTTTTTTTTTGATATATTTTCTTGTTACCATTTCATCTTTCGGACTTCTTTTCATCCAGCTTGGTTGTCTCTGATTTTTTGAAAACTTTGTACTGTGAGTCAGTCAAAGTGTTCCGATCTCTTTGCAAGGCCCTTCTGATCAGTTTGACTGAAGACTGAAGTGATCGATGTTATCCGCTCGGTCTCTTTTTAGCAAAATCTTTTTGGGTGCGACCTGTGACGTCGCAATCTTCTTTCCAGAACGGGTTTAACCACGGAACAACCGCTTATTTTTTCTCTTTAGACTTCTTGGTCAGTCGTTTACTTTTTCTATTTGTTATGTTTACCGTCATTTTTCTTTCACTTTTGTTCTAAACGTTGGTTAGACTTTTCATCTCTAAAAGAACAATAATCACATGATTCAGTTTGGCTTTTCATTTCAAAATCCTCGCATTTAAGCATGAAAATTTTGCTCTTATCTTTTTCTTCCTGAGAGCCAACTCAAACACACTGTGAGAGTTCCACTAGATTAAACAAAGAACATGTGGTGAACCGTAGAGGTGAAACCGAAATAAGTTTTGTTTGAGGCCCTTTGAGACATTGCCGTTTGATCTCCTTGGAACTTTGTCGTCATATCTCTTCGGTTTTGATGACAATTATTCGTTTTTTTCGCTTGGAAACGCATTTTTTGAGTTTACCCGACAACGGCGTCTCTCCGCTTAGTAACAAGATAAAAAAAGATGATTATAAAAAAATATTATTAGAAATTTTGAAATTAATTAAATTTTAGCACAGGCGGTCTTAAATAGTTTATTTATCTTTTCCTTGGAAGTTGTGAAAAAAAGTTTTTTCATCTGGTAGTAGTGAATACCGAAATATACGACCAGCGTCGTGACTATATTATTCACGTGCCTCTGAACTCGTCATTTTCCTGTATTTACAAAACCAACGTCATAAGGACTGAATATAGCGTTTAGAAAATTATGTGCATTTTGTGCGATTTTTGTAGTTTGTGCCGCCCTGACAAGAAATATATATTTTTTTCAGTGAATGTTTTGGCTTGATCGTATTATGTTACATTCAGCTGTTCTTTTTTAACTTTGAGTTAGAAAAATTGATCAAAAGTCAAACTTGTACACGTTTTTAGGTGAAAATAATTTCAAGTTTTTTTTTTTAACCTTGTTTCGAACTTTTTGAACTAAACAATAATTTGCGAAATTTGTTCATTTTGTGATTTCTATTCGATTCTCTCTTTCCTAGACTCCAACTGATAAAGACGATTCCTCCTATTGTCTGCCCACGTGAAGGGTAAAACTGTTCAAGAAGAGATAGGTTGGAATTTTCTCGGCGTCTCTCCATCGCAGTGGTTTTTTCTCTTTCCCGAATGCATCGGCGTCGCCAAGTCGCGAAGAATTTTGTTTGAAACGCCCCGGTCACTAGGTTCTTTTCGTTTCCGCCAGTATAAAGGGTGTTCTAGTCGCGCCACTTGCTATTTTGGCTCATGAGCCTCCGAATTGCCTCTTATCAGTGTAGTTTGGGGTTAGTTGACGCTTTACGTATCTCTCTTTCACACTGTTCTCGAGTGTTTTTGTTTTTATTTTGAACACTTTGATTGAAATCGTAATAAAGTTTTATTTTTTCATCTCGAGAAATGAATAAAAGCGTTAGAAAAGGTGTCGACTCGCCCGTGGAATTTTTTAAAATTAAGATTAGTTAAGAAGTTTTTCAAACACTTTGTTTTCTAAAATAAATCACAAATTCCTAATAACTTTGCAAAAATTTCGCGCTCTAAAGTTGTGTTCTTTCTTTTACTTTTGATCATGACTGTTAAAATGTTTTAGTTTCGAAAGAATGTATCAGCAGGCGTGATTGAAATGGTCCACAAACTAATACGAGACCAAGGAACAAATAATTGCAACTCGGACTTGCGTGGGCAACCAATTTCGACCAAAAGCAGTCTCTTAGGTGTTTTCTTTTTTCCCCTGGCTCAGACTAAACCCTGGAGCAAATACTCGGGGAGGCCTGTTGACCTATTGTTTTTCCTATCGCAAATTCCTTTCCCCAGTATTTATGTCGCCTGTTTTCCACTCACCAGGTACACATTTTCACTCGATTTTTTTTTTACTTTGGTAATTCGTTCCTTTTTCTGGCATTTCAAAAAGAAATATTGCGCCATCTTTTTCTCACAGTTGATTGCTTCATGCAAATTTGATATGCCCATTTTAATTCTTTTTGATGCATCGATGAGACTTTCGAATGAAATATGGTCGATTCTCAAAATCGCATCGATTGAATGCTTCTGCAGTTTCTACTTCGGGATCTTACCATTGTGTTCTTTCTGGCTCTAGTAAGCAATGCCACTATTTGGCTCTTCATTGGTGGTTTCGATGATAGGTCAGTTCAAAGTTTCGTTTAGAACTCGACTTTTTCCCGAGCGTTATCATTAGTTGGCGACGTTTCTCGAAAGTTTGATAATCTGTTCTTTGTTTCATTTCTTTTTTTAGTCAGGAAGTCTGTCAATCCCATTTTCTCGACTGTCTATTAATTCTTTCAAATGGTTTTGAAGATTTTTCGCCTTTTTTTTCAAAAAAAAAGTCTGTCATCTTGTTGAATCAAGAAACCAAAATCTTTTTTGAACACGTATTTTTTTTCTAGCAAGTATTTTCTCGACTGTCCATAAATTGTCGGCGTCATGAGATTTTTTTTAAAAATTGTTTTAAAGATTTTTCGCGTTTTTTTTTCAATAAAATTCTGTTCTTTTTTTAAATCAAGAAACTAAAATCTTTTTCTAGCAAGTTTCTCTTTATTTAAACATCGATTAAAGTTCAAAGTTTCTGAGGACCAAATTGACCGATTTTTCAACTACACAAAGCCTTAAACAATAGGTATTAAAACCTCTAGATTTGGTTACTGTAATCTGAGTGAGCCATGACTTTCGGCCATTGCGTTTACACGCCCAAGTGATTCCAACTTTTCAGTAAATTGACCTTTAGTTTGTGGCTCCGCCCACTTTGTAATTGTTTTTATCCGTATTGCGGGTGTACTTATACCAAGTAGTCGAGTGGACACAAGGAAATGTCGACGAGTTGCAGAGAACTGGGAGAAATGGCTGCGGTTGCCGTTTCGCAGAAGTCGACGATTCGTCCGCAGAGTCCCGTCGTCGAACTTCCTGGCGTCAGAGGACGGCCTTTCGTAAGATTTTTTTTCTCGGTTCCTTGGGTCTTGTGTTCATCTTTCATTTCATGTGGAACTTATTCGGTTCAACTTCTGATTTGATCTAGAATCTTGTTGAAATTGTGAAAGGGGATCGAACCTGTAGGGTCGAATTTTCAAGGTAAACAAGACGGAAGAGTTTTTTTCTTTCGAGGTCGAAAACTGATACTTTAAAATATCATTTTCATTAGACCAATTCAGCTACGATTAGTAAAGTTTCTTGAGAATTTGGTTTTCAAAAAAGTAAAGATTTTTTTTGAGGACATTATTTATCGCTTTTAAATAAATTTTTTGTTTAAGATTCTTCGGACGGCGGTGATCTTGAGGAAAAGCACCCGATGGCAGTGGGAGAAGCAAAAAAACGGGTAAATCGGACGTCGAACTCAAAAAGTTTGTTTTATTCCATTTAATTGTGAAATGAATTTTAAGAAATGTAAGTCTTGTTTTTTTTTTGGCTACTCTCCCTCTCTGACCAGGGAACTTTCTCTTCACTCTTTCCCTCGTCACAAAAGATACTTGTGAAAAGAGATTAACAAAATCGAAAAGTCTCGAAACGGGTGTTGACCGAAGCCGAAAATAGTATGTTCATGAAGGGAAAAGAGCCTGTTCCGCCAAGTCGCACTAACGCGATAACGGATCCCATAAAGTTGATCGAATTCATTAGTGTGGGCTATTAGGGTCAAGTGCAAATTTTTTGTTTTGGAGAGGAAAAACAAACTAAAGGGCTTCAGGTATTTGTCATCAACTGGCTCTAATACGGCCGAAATACTCGAGAACGAGAAAAAGCAGGTCGACGCCGTCACAGAAATCGTCGCTCGTCTCCAGTTCGTTTTCCTTTTGAATTGAGCAGCAGCCTCAGAAGCTCTATTTTACTCTGTTTGAAAGCAATTTCAAGTCCTTGGCGTTGAATTTGGTATGTATGACGTGTGAAGCAGTGCGTTAGTTTAGAATCAGGGTTGCACGAGAAGTGACTTTTTGAAACAAAGAAGAGATATAGAAAAAGAAACCCATTTGTGAGTACAAAAAACTTAGGTGAACAAGTCAAAGTTTTTCGTAACATTATTGAGCAGATAGGAAAGAAACATGAAACGAGATAAAATTTCGAAATTCAACGAAAATAATAAAAAAGTTTCCAAAAAAATCGAAACTTCAAATTTCAGATCTGTTTTTGATAAAAAAACCGTTTTTCGAGTGTTTTCGGCCACATTTATGCCATTTTAACCGTCAAATTCCGATTTACTTTGCTCTTGGTGCATCGGGACTATCACATATTACGCCAGACATTGGTTCTTTTCCACCTACTATGTATTGTTTCTATCTCGGAATTTATCGAAATTTTTGAGACAAGAAGAAAGTTGGTCTCGAAAAATAGAGACAAAATCGAGAAGTACGAATTTCGTTTCTAGACGAGAACGAGACAAGTCTCGTGCAACCTTGTTCAGAATTGTCTCAATCTGAAAATTGATTATTTTCCTATTCGAACAAGAATCTTGATTTGAAAACTGAAAAAAAGTCGGAAAAGATTTGGTTCAGTAAAAAATGCAGCAGTGCCCTTTTTTTTATCATCCAATCGTATAAAACAGAGTACATTCTGTAGAATTTCGTACCTTTTCAAGTTTTCACCTTTTTATTTCTCCAGCGAAGAGAACATTACCACAAAGGTCGTGATGCAAAACGAGCTGAGCGACGCCTTGCCAGCGGATATCATCATTTCTGCAGGTAATATAACTGGAAGGTTTTGCGAACAAGTTCCGTTCCCAGGAGGCGACGGAACTTTTTTGGCAGCGGCGAGTGCCGTCAAAGACGACACTCCGGTCATTGGCGTCAACACGGATCCAGTCGGGTGCGAAATCTTTTCATTTCATGTTTCAAACAACGGCTGAAGCTCTCAATTTCTTCACAACTATCTCGAGTGTTTTCAGGTCGGAAGGTCATTTATGCGTTGGTGGGAAGAACCCGCCTCGGGATCTTATTAGCCAACTCGTCGATGGAAAACTGAAGTTTGTTTCATTTTCTGTTTCAGGTAATTTTGTAAAACTATTCAAAAACAGTTTAATAAAAGTTACGAAAAAAGGTTCTGACTGAACAAAGTATAAATCTATATTTGACTGAACAAAGTATAAATCTATATTTTAAAAAGGTTGAGGTTATCGAGGGATTTCAATTGGAACATTTTTAATTGAATTTTCGTACTTTCTCTGCTAAACCGACAACCTCTGTTTTTATTTTCAGATGGATTCGTCGGAGCCGAATTCGAGTGACCGTTAAAGACCCGAAGAACCGCTTCTTCCATTCAAAGAAAACCACCACTAATCTGGCTCTGAACGAAGTTTTCGTCGGCGAAAACGAAGCCGCCAAAGTGTCGACCTACAATATCTCGATCGATGATCAGAACATGGTTAAGCAGAAGAGCAGCGGACTCATTGTGACCACGGGAACTGGAAGCACCAGCTGGTGAGCTGCGCGAGTCCAAAATGGTCCTACTCATGTTGCCCAGGTATCTCGGCATGAACAGAGTCGAAGAAGCGACGGTGACGTCATTGATCGAGGTGCTCCAAGGGATGGGAATGGAGGTCCCCAACAGCCGATCTATCGTGAGCGAGGTCGTCAATCGGTACAATGGCAAAATTCCTTTCGAACCCGACCATCCGAGTGAGTTTCGCGCCAAAAACGTCTTTTCTGTTAGCGGAACTTGACATTTTTTTAAACTGGCATGCCCAAGTTTTGGAAAACCGAATTTTAATACTGATAATGTTAGAATCCGTGACGATTTCCACAGAAAATTTGAGATTTTCAGCTATTTTACATATTTTTTTAAATTTGTATTTCAATCGAAGTTTGGGAAAATTGAGGTAAAATGTATTCAATTAACGAGTTTTTATACAGGATTACCTGGGTTGGAGGAACCGTGTCTTTTTTCAGACTTTGCGTTTTCGATCCGGGAGCCAATTTTCAACGCCACGTTCAACCGGACGGCGACACGCGGCTACGCTCGCAAGATCCGACTCGAGTCGCGTTGCTCCGACGGCTTCCTCGTCCTCGACGGCGCCACCAAGATTCCTTTTCCACGCGGCGCCACGGCCACTCTGGAAATCAGCGCCGGCGACTCTCTTCTCACCATCACTTGATCTCTTTTTCGACATTCACAAGTATTTTCTCATTCCTCCTATTGTTTTTTTTTCCCGGGTGCCATTCACATTATAGATGTATCACTTGTATTCTGTTCGCCTTTTTTTGTTCGCTGTTCTCCATTTTTGTCATGTAATATGTATGTATTTAGTAAAAAAAAAACGACCGCGGCTTCTGATTTTTATTGCTTTCCAAACTGCACAATGAATGCTTTTCCTCTTGAGATCATAGTCTCATTCCACGGCATGCTCTTGTGATGTATTTGTTATTTTCTACAGTTTTCTCATTTTCGGTTTCCGCAAAACTTGATAAATAATGTTCATTTTCGGAATTAGTGTATGTAAAGCAATTCAACCGGTAATAGACGTCTTATGATGGGGAAGCATATATAATGTCGGAGATATTATGGTATTGCACATTTTCAAAGCGAATAATCGGGAAAACTAGCAATATCTATTGATTTTCATTTCGGAGGCTCAACTTCGGAGACGTTGACCATCCAGGGAGTTGCCACAATGTTATGATGGCTTGCAGGACACTTTCTGGAATGCGACGGATAGGAATATTTGGAAAGACACTCGATGAGCTTCCTGTCGCACTCGCACGTCTGTTGCAGGCAGGGACAAGAATCTGTAAAGCTTCTTCTCATCAAAATTTTCTATAAAATAATTTTGAAAAAATCTCAGCTGCAGAAAATCATTCTCTCTCGCCACGACTCTGATTTTCCCGTCCTTTTCAGTTTTCTCATGCTCTTTCAATCCTTGTATTGCTGCTCAGAGAAAACGCGCAGGCTGTTTCTATTCGGGGAGAATGAGGTATATAGTCTGTTCAGATTTTGAATGTCAAGTCGTGGCTCAAGCTCCGCCCCTAATGGTGCGATAAACCAATCAGAGAGCGAGCAATCCACAGAGTTTTTGAATGACGTCGTTGTACTTGACATTAAAAATACAAACAGACTATACCCGATTTTTCGTTTTGCTTTTTACAACCAAGTTCTCCGGTTAAAAATTTTTTTTCAAACTAGGACGATTTTCAAATGTCACTAGAATTTTCATATCATTTTATTATGTTCTAGACACTAACCTTTACAGACGATTTTGTGTCTGTTGCAGCTCCAGGAGTAGACGCAATAAAATGGGGCATTTTTATTTTTGCACACGTTGCTCTTGATCGCCTTGTTGTAACAGGTGTCATGTACTTGACAACATCTGAAAGTCTATTTTTATTTTTTGGATGGCTTCAACTTCAAAATGGCTTAATGGCGAGAAGTTAAGTCTTTTAGAGGTTGAATCCCTGTCGCTTCTAGAAAACTAGCTTCGCTTGGAAAGATTGAGAATGAAAGAAGTCGGGCAATTGAAGTTCTCCTATACCTGTCAATGTTGTCGACAGGTTTGTTGGGGGCGATGTTTGAGCAGACGCAGCCGTAGTTCAAGTAGGGACTGAAGGGCAACTGGAGCTGGCACAGGGACATGTCCTCCAGCTGATACAAGACGCTGCATTGACCCGCAGAGACGCCGCTCAGGGACGCCAGAAACGATACCGCCACCACTAACTTTTGCATTTCGGTTCTGAATACCTCGCGTTATCAAAAACAAAACGGAATAAAATAAGGACGACAATCCGTAACTTGGCAATGACTTGAGTGATAAAAAGGGACGTTCGATTAGGTCGGTCGAAGATAACTTTTTTTTTATAGTTTTCGTATTGCAATCACGCAAGTTCAAGGCGTAAAGTGACAGTCACGCTGTACGATTTCATCAGGGTAAAAGTCTCTCTCCAAATTTGCATATTTTGGAGTCGAGAGCCAGTTCTTTGAACAGACAGCTTTGTATAAAAATACAGCTTAAAATGGAGGAAAAAAACAAATTATTGCGAGATCTGGAAATTTATGAACGATTGAAGCTAAAAGAGCTCGAAGGTCAAAACAAATCTGTAGTTAAAATACAAAGCGTGGTTTTCTGGAATGTATTTCATTATCAAAACAGCCTATATCTTTATTGTTATAACAGAACTGACGTGAGCGGGGAGAAGCTCATTTTAGAGAATGCAATTCTTGGTCAAGTTTCAAAATAATGAAAGAAAGGTGACACGTATCAAACACAGATGGACAAGTTTTCTACGCTACTCGGATCGTCTTAAAATGAAGCCGGAAGTAGAAGGACAACGAAAAAGCCACACAAATGAAAAGAGTCGAGGTGACAAATGTAAACAAAAGTCGCATGAGAATCTTGAGAAGCTTTCCAAGTTGATAAAGTCGACCCGTCATAAATGGTTTAACGACCTTGCTCGTAAAGCAAATTTTCGAAATTTTTTCGGGTTTGAGCAGTTGCCGACTTATGGGCGTTCCTGGAAAAGTCGCCAGTCTGTCATTTCTTTTCAATTAGTTGTGTGTTTTCAAACAGAAGGTTGAGAGCGTCTAACATGAACTGGAGCGGGAAAAGAGACCTTAATTTTTGAAGATCAATTTTTTTTTTGTACAGAAACTGTTACATCTCAATCATCTCAAAGCCACCTAATGGTTTCTAGAAAAAAAAAGTTGAGCATGAATTTTTTTAAATAACAATAAAAAACAGACTTATGGTGTAAAAGTTCTTGAGGCGGTGTTTTCAAAAAAGTTGATTTCGGGGCAAGGAAAAAATAAACAGCTGGAGCGGTTCTTACTAAATAAAAAGAGTGTCGTAAAAATCGCGACCGTTGGTGTTTCAAACCCAAAACATTTTGCTGCTTTTGCTCAGTATGACGTCCGCTTGCATTGTCATAAACACTTGCATATTTGCAGAATTTGATATAGAGTGGCTCTCAATAGATCTAATGGATTTTACTAGATAAGTTTAGAAAGAGTCAAAACAGAGTTTCTAATTTGTATTTGCAAACTGTGGCCTTTTACAAGCAATCCTCGCAATTATAGGCGATTCAGGGCTAGCTTGGGACGCAAAAAGGCGTGGCCTGTCTGCACTCTCCACCAACCAGGCACTTTCTCGTCTCTTTTCGTGTGTGTGGGACCTTTTCTCGACGGCTTAAACCAGCCGTGAATCAGCTATAATGGAAATTTCTGCAACCGCTGCAATTTTAGCTCAAGATTTTCCTGGAGTACAGTACGAAAACAGTACTTTGTCGCGTCTCCGCTTTGCTGATGACGTCGTGCTGTTTAAATCCAGCGCGCAGAAGATCCAAGAAATGGCTAACGAGTTGGCGAAAGAAAGCAAGAAGGCCGGCTTGGCAATCAACTTCGCGAAAACGTTCATAATGGCTAATCGAGCCAAAAGAAATGTCGAGATTGATGGAAAAAGGATCTCCTACATGGATGGGTTCATCTACCTCGGTACCCATCTCCACTTAGCTGGTGGCTCAAAAACCGAAATCCAACGCAGAATTCGTTCTTCATGGAGCGGCTTCCACAAGTTCAAAACGTACTTAACACGAAGAAACGTTTCCAATATACACAAAGCCAAGATCTACAACATGTGTATTGAACCAGCCTTTCTCTATGGTTCGGAAAAATGGAATTTAAAGAAGAAAGAGAGGGACCTTCCCGCAACAGCACAGCGGGAAATGATGCGATGGATGCTCGGAGTAACATTGCTCGACAGAAGAAGAAACTCTTGAAAAGTTGAAGCTACGCGAAGTTCGGTCGGAAGCTGTGAAGAGAAAATGGATTTTCGCAAAGAAGATCGCTACGGGAGAAGACACATGGGCGAAGAAAATCGTGGAATGGCGTCCATGGGCGAAAACTCGCGAAGTTGGACGACCTAAACCTCGTTGGCGAGATGACCTACGAGCAGTTCTTGGTGAAAGATGGGCGACAGTTGCGCGAACCGACAAAAATCTCTTCAAATATTCCATGATTCAGCAGATTCATGATTACTCTGAGGACTGAATAAACGTTAATGTTAATTTTTGTACGAAAAACTCATGGGGAGAACGGCATGCCAGCGCGCATGCACCAGTTTAGAAAGCACGGAAAAATTGGAGAGACCTGACTCTTACTTTCCCTGCTCTACACACTGTCACGGCGTTCTTGGCAGTGAAAGAAAATGCAGAAAAAAATATCAAGGGCGGGCGCCGTAAATCCTACGGCAACAGTAGTTTTTTCTGTGCAGGACCCGTTTTCTTATGAACAGACTGATGGTACGACAAAATCTCAAGTCCGCAAATCTCGGGGACCGTAATCTTGTGTACGCAGATCTAAAGTCCCATAATCTTGGAAACCAAAATCTTGGAGACCAAAATCTTGGAAACCACAATCTTGGAAAGCAAAAATCAACGCTTTTGCGAATGGTTTTCATCAGAAACTGTATTCGGTGATCCAAACAAGAGAATATAAGTAGATAAAGTGCAATAAAAAAGCCTAAAAGGGAAGATTTTTGCTTTCCAAGATTGTGGTTTCCAAGATTTTTGTCTCCAAGATTTTGGTTTCCAAGATTATGGGACTTTAGATCTGCGTACACAAGATTACGGTCCTTGAGATTTGCGGACTTGAGATTTTGTCGTACCATCAACAGACTCACTAACCATAGATTTACTGAAGGATTCAAAAAAAAAATGCGCTTTCAATTAACTTTTTAAATTATTAATAAAGTTTTTGACGATTTTTGTAGGGTTATTGTCAGTATCCAGTTACTTTCACGTTGTTTAAAAAACCGATTTCGTGTATTTTGGAGTCAAATTTAATTGGACATGGCAGTTCAAAGTTTTTTTATTCTTTAATTAATTCAAATTACATTATTTTTTCTAGTTTTTTGATTGTTTTTCGAACTATATTAAACATTTCGCTCTCCAAGGTTTTAAAATTATTTGATTTCTTTCCATTATTCGACTTTCTGAAGCGGAATTTCCAAGGTATAAAAAATTATTCTTTTTTACGGGGCTCTTCTCAAACTTTTGTTTATTCTGAAGTTTTCATATTTTTATTGATTTTCGGACGCGAAGAAACCTATTAGAACAATATTTTCTGTTTTTCTTTCGTTATCCGCAATTTAGAGTTTTTACCTTTTATGATCGCTGTTATACATTTTTATATGATGTTCAAATGTTATCAACTTCATATTCTTCAAATAGAGAAGATTTCATAATGTTCGGAAGTCATTAGCTTAATATTCGAATATTTGGAGTATTGGAATATAAGAAAAGTTTGGAATATTCCATGGAATATTTTTGGATCCAAACTTTAGAATTGAAAAAAACATTTTTGGAGTATGCGATAATGCGTCCCGGTGTGTTTACACCATAACTACCATAATTCACGGAACGTTTCGACTGACCTCACAGTCAGGCATGCCTAGGCACTGGTGCGCGCACGCGCGGGGGTACTGATTCTTTTTTCGCCTTTTCCACTGAAATTCGGTTTTGAAATATATTTATCATATCTTTGTAATACTACTCAGTGCCCCTGCTCACGTTTTAAAGTTGTTCCGAGCACTTTAGAACAAACTTATGAAAAAAAAAATTGCCAAGTGAAACTTTGGTATTTCAAATTTTTGTGCGTACTAATTGTTATAAACTGGTGCAGAGCAAGGATAGAAGATGAACAGACACGAAAAATTTCAAACTTATATCTTTTTAATTAGTTAAAAAGCTAAAAAATGAAAGAGACACCCCACGCGTGCGCGCAGCAGGCGGCGCACGCGCACTTTTAGCAACAAACACGCGCCGTCAGTGCCTGAGACGTACCGAAAAAAACGCCATGCTGTCTGAGGACCTGCGCGCTGGTCTGCCGTTTTTTTGTTGGATTTGGCATGCCAGCGTGCAGGTCCTCAGACAGTGTGCCGAGCGAGGAGAGTACGACTCTGGTCTCTCCGATTTTACCGTGCTCTCTAAACTGGTGCATGCGCGCAGGTCTGCCGTTTTCTCTTTTTAGATGCGCGCTGGCACGCCGTTTTTCCCCTGAGTGCGCATGCAGTTTTCCCCCCTGAGAAGCAGAAAACTCGCACCGTAAACACTTTGTTTGACGCCATTATATAGATTTTTTTTTCATCTTTATTCTCGTCTTTTAATACCTCATTTGCTTTTCGTTCATGCCGCAAGTTTTATCAGCACCAGGACGATATTTGTTCAAAGTTTCGCGAAATTTTTTTTTTCGAAAGTTTTATTTTTGGAAAAAAAAAATGATATCTAAAGCCAAGTTTTGGTGGGTTTACGGCATCACATTTTTATAAGAAAGCGCTAAGCTTCTTGCTTTTTTCATGTCACCGCAAGTTTTGTACGCGTCTACAATAGAGCACATTTGCTGGCAAATTATTTCTCAAAAAGTGGAAAACAACTTTCTGCTTGGTAAAGTTGAAATATAAAAACCTGCCACAAAAATACATCTTTTTTATTACTATTCATACTTTGACTTTCAGATGCATCGAACATTATCAAGGCTAAAATTTGTACACATAAATCGGGTATCTAGCCGCGTACAAGCACAGTCGTTAAGCTCCGAAGCCGCAAAAGAAAAAGACCTCGAAGATGTATCTCAGAAAAGGTTTTTATTTACATTTTTCTTTCCCGTTCCTATCAAGTATCATTCAGTGGCCGATTTTCAATAAAAACTCTCGATACAGCAGTTCCCGTTGAAAGAAGATCGCTGTCGCGGGGTTTAGCGATGAACAAATTCGAAAAAGTTTGTCTTTGTCTCATCCAATCTTAGCTTTGAAGCTTTCAGGATTTTATGATTTTCCCAGAGTATACAGATACTGATGACGTGCGGAATATCGAAGGTTTTGTTGAGATCCTTAGAAAGTCTCTAGATTTGTCAGGTAACTCGTTCTCTATGTCTCAAATTGTTTGAGTTTTTTAGTGGATCCAAAAGAGTTGGAAAAAGAAGAGTGTTTGACGACTGAAGTGTTGGAAACGTTACAAAGCAACGCAGCTTTTGCTCTGGCGGTACCGAAAGAGTTTGGAGGCTGCGGAATGGTCAATAAAGACACAATGAAAGTGTTTGAGGTTTTCACCAGATCGAGGAGAAACGGTAAAGTTTTCTTTTCAGGAATTGAGTAAAGATTGGAATATTTTTGCCAATGTTTGGGTTCCCCACGTGGTCGGTAATCTTATCACAATTTATGGCACCGAACAGCAAAAGGAAGAATTTTTGCCGAAAATCGCCCAAGGGAAATTGCGACCGGCTATCGCCCTTTTCAAAGACGTCAGGCAAGTTTTTTTTTGTAAGCTTTGTTATCCGTTTGGTTTTTGAACCTACTTTTTTCAATTTTGTGTAAAGTTTTGATCAAGTTTTAGAAAAAAAACTTTAAAAAAATGATGTTCTCTATTCAGTGCTTCTTCTTGCTCCGTTACGCAAGGAACTTCTGGACAGTCGCTGATTTCTGCGGAAGGCGTCAAAGTTATGGGAGTTCACAACGCGAACTTTTTTGTGGTATTTGGCACATCGCAAAATCGTTCTACAGTTTGATGATTTCCATTTTCACCGACAAACTATTGTTTTCAGAATCAAGAAGAGTCCTCCTGCTACTTGGTTGACGTCACTGCCCTCGATGAAGTCTCCAAGTTGAAGTTTGTTCGAGACACGACCTTGGGGCTCAAGGCCGTCGACGGTTCGTTTCAGCTTGCAAGTATCAAAACATGAATAGAGCGTTTCATGGTCGTGTTTTTCGAAAGCTTGGAAGTAAAATGTTGTAAAACTCTTTCTCTTTGTACGTTCTAGGGGAAATATTAATGAAAAAAAAAGTTTTTCAGTGGGAAGGGTGAACATAACTACGCAGGTGAAGGAAGGCCAAGTCCTGGGGGGCGTGGGAAACGGCAAAGAAGTTTGAATGATTTCCAGTTTTTTTTTTCAAAAATTGTTTTTTTTAGATTGGTTCGGAACTGATTGGGAGCGGAAGAATGCCGTTGGCGGCGAGTGCCGTCGGCCTCGCCAAGAGAATCCTCCGCGACGTCGCCGTCCTGTGCAACAAGACCCCGAGTCGCGTCGCCGCCAACTCTTCGCTCGCCGAGGATTCGCGTGCCCAGAGAATCGTCACCAATCTTGCTCTGCAAGTAGTTTGCGGCTTCGTATCGAGAAAAAGGCTGTGTTTTCCAGGTTTACGGCCTGGAATCGGCGGTTTACTACTTAGCCGGAATGATTGACGAGGGTATGACGGTGGTCGTCGACATTGAGAACGCTCTCATCAGTGTGCGTTTCGATATCTTATAATTTTTCGTCAGAAACAGTGAGAAAGTGAAATTAAAAACAAAAAAGTGTTCACAAAATGACCAAAAAACCTATTTCCTATCATTTTTTTTTTAGCTTTTTCAAAATAATGTTTTTTTAATGGTGAAAAAGATCTTCGCCATCGTTCATTAGTAAATGAAAATAGACGGACGATCGTTGTGGGCGGGAAATCAAAAACTTTCTCCCCGTGACGACAATCCATTCTTTCTAATGAATATTTTAGATTTTTTTTTTACATTTTTTCCTATCTTCCCCTTATATATCACGTTTTCTTCGTCTCGTTTTGTGGCCTAGATTTTTTTTTGCTCTCAATTAAAACTAATAATTAGGTTTTCTCTCTAGTTAGCTTCATATAAATGATTATCCTTTTCATCTATCATTTTTTTCATGGCATTTATTGTGTGGAAATTTAACTATTTAATTTCGAGGTTTTCCGATCGGAAGAAAGGTTTTTTTCAATGTTTTCCCAACCAAACAGTCTTTTTTTATGAACACGAGCGAAGCTTCTTAGCAGATACTTGAGTTTTTCATTCTTATATTATTTTCTCCAGAATTTTGGTACTAGTTTTTTTTCCATTTTTTTATTACCAATTTTAGAGTTTCTTGTAGAAAGTAGTTTTTTGTAAGTTAACATATTGAAAAACTACAGGAAATACTCTGATTTTTTTTTCAGTTTCTTACTCGCAATCTTCTCGAGTCGGTGGTTTCCGTTTTACTGGAACTCGGCGGCGTTGTCAGCAGTGACACTTCTTTTCCGTTCGAAAAATTGATCCGCGACATTTCCACTCTGCTCTCATTGGTTTTTTTTTATGATCTGATTGGTTTCAATACGGCTTGTGAAGGTGGAAGATGGAGCCGATGTTGAGAAAATCGCCTTGGCCACGGTGGCTACTTGGACGACATCAACGGGCCATCAAAGGTTATCTTATTTCTCAATTAGTTACATTAAAAATGAAAACAGGATAACGAGCACCTTGAAGCGTTTTTTGAAGCAGGAAAGTGAAAACGAAGCTCTTCGGAACCCTGGCCTTACCCATTATATCGCCGAACATGCTCATCCGTCACTTCAGGTGCACGAAAAAATATGAACTGCTTAATTCTAGATTTTCCCAGAAAGCCTGTCAAGATCTGGAGTTCTCGATGTCACGAATTAACGCGGTAATGTCGAAAATGGTCGGTTCCAAGGGGAAGAACATTGAACAGGACTATGGTAGTCTCGAGGCTCTCGTCACCGTTCTGAAGGTCCTTCTTGTCTCATTCCGGTTCCACTCATTTTCGGCTTTCAGAACAACTTTGTGATGGTTTCCACCATATCCAGAGCTTCAAGGTCCTATTCGATTGGTTTGCGAAACTCAGATATCGAGCTTGCTTGGGCCACGATGATTTGTTCGAGGTTTCCGAAACTTGAGTTTTTCAGTTGCACAAGAGCAAAAGATTAAGACACTGGAAAAAAGAGGAAAAAAAAACTCCGTTTAGGAAAATAAAAACACTAGTTAGCCTGTCTCCCAAATTAAACGAATATAATCTCTAAATTTTGAAAAAAATATTTGTTTTTCTTTGTGTAGCTCTTGAGTAAAGCTTGAAAAAAATGAAAACTTTAATTTTTGAAAGATCTCTCCAATATTGTGCGTGAAGAAGATGTTAAAAAGTGTAATTTTTTTTACTTCGGTATTGAATCGTCAAAAAGTTGTTTATTTTCCCTTCCAGTTTTACTTGTACTTTTTCATGTTTAGTTTGAACTTTCAAAAGTTTGGATCTGAAATTGATATTAATTTGCAAATACGGACGTGCCGTTTTAAAAACGAAAAATTGATGAAAATGAAAACGGAAAAAGTGTTGCAGGCTATCTCGGATGACTTGGTTTGAGCTGGACGCTCTTTCGGACCTTTTTGGCCTGGTCAAGCTGAATCCTTCGCTTCTCGCAGCTGGTCGCGCTGTTTTCGACCTTGGCGGATACGTCATCGAGTCTCCCTTGGAGCGTAATTGGTAGATAGTAGGCTCTTTTGTAGATTTTTGCTTCATTTTCCATGTTAGATAGCTCTTTGAGAAGGTTTTTTTGTTGTTAGCTTGCGATGTTGCTTGTTTGTTTAATTTCACGGGTATTTTTTTTAAATAAATTTTATCAATTATAACGTCTTTTTTGTTCGTTTTTTTTTCGCTCGTTGGACGCGGCCAGTACTATTTGATTCAGAAAAAGTTCAGCTGATTTTTATCGGAATCCAGATGTCAGAGGAGGTTGCGATTTTGGAAGATGTGGAAGCAAATAACTTTTCGGTTAACCGGGCAGCCAAGGACTTTCCCAGCCTCGCAAATCTTGAAAGCGGATTGAAAAGTCTCGATAAGAACGTTGTAAAGGGAAAAGTCGCCGCCTCTTGCGAGGTTCCTTTACGTTAGAAAGTTCTGAAGGGAAATATGTACTTGCATTTTTTTTTCCGTACGCTTCAAAGTGTGCGAAACTCATTCACGGAAACCTTTTAGAAAGCTTTCTCGGAAGTTTTTCCTTTTTCCGAATGTTCAGGAAACAAAACAAAAAACATTGATTTGCTCGCAAAGCATAGCCCAAATTTACCTTTTTTTTAGAAATGTATTATATATTTATAAGTGAAAAATTCCATTTTCCAATAGGATTGATGATCACTGAAATGTTCAAAGTCTCTTAATAGTTTTCTCACTTAGCTTATTTGAATTTTTTTTAACAATTTTTTTTTTCTAGAAACTTTTTTGCTCATCTTCCTATCGATTTTATTCAAAAAAAAGTATATATCATAAAGTTTTCAGCAGCTTCAAACTTTGTTGTCGGCTCTCGGAGCGCCAGAAAACGATAATGATGGTAGTTTTTATTGAGAGCTGCGAAATATAAGTATTGTTGAATTCTAGACTATTCGAATGATAGCTTGTACTCGGACACTGACCGACTCGACGAAGATGAGATACAGAAAATAAAGGTTAACGGATGTTTGACACGGAATTATGGATGAAAAAATTCCAGGAGCGTGATCAAAAGAATTTTGAGTTCTTGCTAGAAATTAGGAAGACGGTGAAAGAGGAAAATAAAAAAGAGAGGCGTGAGAAGCGCGAAAAGGCCAAAGCAGAGAAATTAAAGAACACTGAAAGTCGTAAAAGGCAAATGATTCGAGGTTAGTTGTGTGAAGGGAGAATTTGCTGCGGAAATTTCTGAACATGGTAGCCCTCTTAGGATCTTCTAAGCTCGAAATAGTACTTTGGTTCATTCCAGAAGCCTCTGAAAAAACTCCGGACAAGAAAATGCGGATGAATTCGTCAGAAAGTACGTCACAAAAGAAACAGAGGATAGAATCTAAGGAAAATACTCCAGAGAAGAAGAGGGAATCGAGTCCTTCTGAATTGCGAGGTTCACAGAAAAGTCCTTTATCCGGAAAAGATTATTTTCAGCAAAAGTTGCGAAGGACATAGTCTTTGAAAAGACTGATGTTGAAAAATCCAAGGAAAAGAAGAAGACGTCGCCTCCCAAGACGTCTTTGGACAAGGTTGTTCTTCTCGTCGTTTTTGATCGAAAGAAGTTGCTTTGAAGTGGTTGACAGCTCGAAAAAACGAATCAAAAGAAGCGGAAAGGCGGAAAAATCAATTGACACTGCCGAGAAAAGTCCAAGTCGAGAAGAAACAAAAAGGCGAAAAAACTGTTTGTTTTTCTTATTTTCTGTTCTGTAAGCTTTTTAACAAACATTTTTTCGATCTTCATTCGAAAGAGAGTTTTTTACATTCAATTCCAGAAGAAACCGGTTGACGATAAGATTTCAAGCCCGCCAAAAGGAGAAATCTAAAGTATTACCGCGCGTTGATGCCGTGATTCAGTGTTTCAAACCGATGGACGAAGTTTTTCCTCAGATCCTTGGACTTTTTCCATTTTTCCTATTGCAGACGGCTATGAAAACCAACCTGAAGTACCTGAGACGACGCTCTTTTGTCTACTTCATGGAGTCCCTGCAGGCCTATATTTTTAGTTCGGAGCTTGTGTTGAAACGCGTCGAGGACCTTCTGAAAATGGATCGTGCCGCCGTCTCGAGATGGTTCTTTTTCTTTTCTGATAAGCAGAACTTTTCGATTATCTCACATTTTTTCTCATGTTAAAAGTAGGCTACACTCTTTTTTTTTCGGTCTTAAATATGAATTCCTTCCGTACTTTTCAGCTGCTCGGACAAACTGAACATTTACATGTACGATAAAGAGCCCGCAGAGTTTTACCTGCAAAGTCTGCACGACCTGATAAAGAGTCTCTCGCCGATTCTGCACAATAAACAGTTTGAAATTGACATTTCAGTGCAAGGTGAGCTTCTAGGAATTTTTCGGAAATCGTCAATCAAGGTCTTTTTCACTTTGTGTATGGCATGTCTCGAAAACACTCACTGAAAAACACGAAAGAGAACCCAAAAACTCGGCATAACTCGTTTGAATATCATTTTAGCGCAACATACATCGGCTGGATCCCACACCAGCCTTTCGAAAAAAGAAATTTGAAAATGTACGGAAGTAGGCCGCATTTTTCGGTGGGTAGGTCGCACCACGGGGTGGGATCCAGCCGACGTATGTAGCGCAATAAAAAATCCCGATAAATTTAAGAAAAATTGTGGAAAGATTTTAAGGAGCGATCGAAACGTTGGTTTCGTACTACCGGCAGAAGGACCAAGTCGACGACGGATCTTCGTTGCAGCCCCTGGAAATTGTGACTCAGCAGTATCTCCTCACGGTTTACGGGTACCTCAGACGCAAAACTCCCTCTTTCTCTGCCAACGAAACGTTCATGAAAGCCCTTACTCAGTAGCTTTTGTTTGAATTCGAAAAGGCTAACTATTATCCCAAAAAAGTTATAATTTGAGACGGGTTAAAGTATATCAAGAGCTAAAGTTTACAAAGTTCCTGGTTGTTTTTAGAAATGAAAAATGTACAGAAAACTTACCGGTCCTCCTTTTCAATCCTTTTTTCCAAAGATTATATTCCAACTTTTGTTGCTCATCTTGCTCTTACCGACAAAAGCGGGTATTTCCCAAATTTTTTTCTCTTTCAAAAATGCCTTATTTTGTATTTCTCTTCATCTTGATAGATTCATTTCCAACGAAGAGTTATTCATGCATGCACGAATCTAGTGTTTTATAAATTACTGCTGTCCCATTCACGTGTATCTTGATCAATGAAACGTATTTATTTTCAGTACTATAAATTTCTTCTAAAATAAATTCCCAAATCTTACAATGAAAAGATCCCGGAGCAATCTAAAACTAAAGAGCTTCTTTTTAGTTCACATCTAAAAGAAAGCGTCCGCCTAAGGTTAGAAAAAATGTTAACTAAGGTTTTTGTTTGTCATTTAATTCTCCAATATATAGCTAGATTGATCCTTAGCCTTTTTTTCGAATTGTCACGTCATTTTCTCCCGTCTGTCACGTCGATATTTGGGCCAAACCGTAGTTCTTACCGATGATGGATGGCCCGAAGTTTTTGAAGCGGCGAAGGAAATTGATCAAACGCCCGACGCTCGTGACCTCAGGTCAAAATTTTGCCTTTCCGTCATAAACAAGTGGAGAATTCATTTTTCGGAAGAAAAGTCGCATCGAAAAATTTTTTTCTTTCAAGATATTTTCACTTTTTGAAGTTCAAAAAATTTCTGACAAAGCTGTACAAATACCGATCGATAGAAGTTTAAAAAGTTAACTTTTCATTTTTAATTATTTCAATTGAGCGAAAAATGCTTGTGCGCTTTTTTTTTGAATGAAAGTTAACGCACAGAAAAAGTAATGGAAATTGGAAACAAATTTGGATATCTTGAAGAGCAGCAAACTTTGAGAATCTTCAATACCGTTGAACTTGAATTTGAAAAAAAGGGCGGTTGCAACT
The DNA here is from genome assembly GCA_904845305.1 of Caenorhabditis auriculariae. Lineage (NCBI taxonomy): Eukaryota > Metazoa > Nematoda > Chromadorea > Rhabditida > Rhabditidae > Caenorhabditis > Caenorhabditis auriculariae. The sequence continues at coordinate 4,085 of CAJGYM010000177.1, read as the reverse complement.
TTTTTTAATAAAAAAATAACTTTCCAAATAGATGTATAAAAAAAGAAAACCTGAATGTTAAATTTAAAAAAATTAATTAAATTAGACTTAAATTATACTAAATTTTAAAAAAAGGAAAGTAATTTTTACTTTTTGCGGTCTCCTACATGGGCTGTATAGACTTGTTTTACATCGGGAGTAAGACGTGACTCAGATGTTTCTTACAATTTGGACAGGTCGGAAGCTGCAAGTTCGACGAATCAAAATGGGCGTGGCTTCTTAATAAACAGGGAATTGACCGAGAAAGTGGGCGGAGCGTCGGCGCGTATTTCCCTGTTGGACGCAGAAGACGTCGCAGTTTGTATCGGTTCCACTGTTTCCGATTCGAGCGCTGTTTTCGACCCAATCATGAGGACGATTCTTCTCCTTCTGCTGGTCGTCGCAGTCGCTTCTCGAGGTTTTCCTTTTTTCAGAGCTTGAAGATGGGTTTTGGGACAGCTCGTCATTGATAACAACTTTCGAAAAAAATCACTTCTTCACCAAAATGTTGTCCCAAACCGAAAAGTATTCTAGGTGCACCGGGCATTGAACAACTTCCAGGTGGCGCGGCACAACAAGAAGGTCTGTTCGGTGGGGCCGCAGCTGGGGCCGGCTGGGGCGACGCCTCGGCGTCCGGCGGCGCTTCTGGCGGCGGAGGCCACAGAGGTGGCGGTAGGCATGGAGGTGGCGCAGGAGGTTAGGCCGCTTTGGACTGTACATTTCATTTTCATCGCAGAGGACTCTCTGATTTTGTACTGATTCCTATTAGAATTTAGCAAAGTATTACATCTCCTGATCAGTATCGGTCCAAGCTGCGCAAAACATGGGAAGAAACATTGGAAAACAAAACGTTTTTTTTTACCTCGCATTCCATATATTTGATTGAATTTTCAAGTGAAGAACGGAAAAGATTTCTGAGCCAGGAGGTCAGTAAAAGGGAGGAAGATGTAACTAAAAAATAAATTTGTTCTTGATAATTTGGCTTTTTTTGTCACGCTCTTCGCATAGAGGCGAAAATATCTGTAGTTTAATGGAAAATTAGAAATATTTTAGGTGGCGGTGGTGGCGGAAGTGGCGGCGGAGGTTGGGGAGGTCAGAATGGTGGCGGAGCAGGTTTCTACACGAAAATTTCTTTTTTCAACCAAATTTTCTAGAAGCCGGAGGTCAAGGAAGCTGGGGCGGTCAGAATGGCGGCGGCAACCAAGGTTTGTTCATCGTTTGGAAAATTTGCACATAAAGTCTAAACACTGCTGATTCAAGGACCTGAACAGGGGAAAAGAAAATTTCACGTGTTGAACTACATAAGCTAATAAGGAAGTCAAAAATGTCAAAAATGCGCAGAAAAGGCTCAAAAATTCCACCAAAGTTTCAGATCGATTTACGATGAAAAGTTTTCTTTTTTCCTTTCTATTAATTTCACTTTGATTTAGGTGGACAAGGAAGCTGGGGCGGTCAGAACGGCGGTGGCAGTCAAGGTAAGTTTACTCTCAAATCCGACTACATCTTACTTTTCCATCAATTCCGATGTGATTCAGGTGGACAAGGTGGCTGGGGCGGCCAAGGTGGTCAAGGCGGTCAAGACAACTGGGGTGGACAAGGCGGCGGTTCGTTTTACGAATTTCGAGTCAGTCAATTGAACATAAAGTTCAGGAGGTCGCGGAGGACAAGGTCAAGGCGGCTGGGGAGATCAGGGAGGCCAGTCTGGTGAGTCTGATGAAAAAAAAGAAGATTATTCGAATAACTCTTGTTGAGGCGGCGGAAGAGGAGGAGGACAAGGAGGAGATTGGGACCAGGGCGGCCAGTCTGGCGGCGGCTGGGGTAACCAAGGCGGAGGACAGTCTGGTTTGGTTTTTGTCTTTTTTTTTTTAATGAGTGGCAGTTGGTATCCTGAGAAGAAACCAAGTGAGTGAAACTTTTTTGAGGAAAAGTCAGATTTGAACTCACTTCAAGAACTAAATTAACGAAAAGATTGCAAAATGCGAGGAATTACAATTCCATTTCTATACAGATTCAACATTTTTGCTGAAAGGTCTGTAAAAAAGTAATGACCTTGAGAACTTTGAAAAATACTTTCTCGATTCAACTTCTTCAGAGTATTTTCAATGATGAGCTTTATATTTTTTTCCAAAAAAATCTCTTCTCAAAAAGTTTTTTTGATGAAATTTATCAAATTTTTTTATAATATCCGGAAGAAAGTTCATTCTACCAAAAAAACGGGCACAATCAAACAAAAAAATTATTTTAAAAAAACCTTTGTTCCAACTTTTTTTCACAAAACATTTAGGTTAGCATACCCAATCGTTTATGCGTGCTGAGGCAGATAGTCAGGTTTACCGAAAAAAAAAAATTAACTTTTAATGCTTTATTCTTTTCTCTTTTTGCATTGATTTTCAGGCTAGTTTCTATTATGTATTCTTAAGGTGGTCGTGGAGGACAAGGTGGAGATTGGAATAACCAGGGAGGTCAAGGCAACTGGGGAGGAAACGGCGGTGGCGGACGTAAGATCTCATTTTAATCCAAAGAATGAACTCGGCTTTCAGGCGGCGGATGGGGCGGCTGGGGCGGACATCGCTGGAGAGGCGGATTCTGGAACCCTGGAAACCGATGGGGAGGCTGGGGCGGATGGAGAGGCCGTAAGTCTCTCGCATTTTAAAAATCTGGATTCTCAATAACTTGAAAACTTTCAGCATGGTAGAGTCTTTCAATCAGAAGAAACTCTACGCTTCCATTTCGCGAGACGCCTACCGTCTTTTGCAATTGACATGGTACAAGAAAAGAATGTTTTATTTTCGAAATATCACAGTGAATTCACAATAAATTATCTTTGGAAAACTTTTGAAGTTGACAAATTGTTATTCAAGGTTTTTGTATTTCATTTCATTGTCATATAAGCTATACTGAATTCACAATGAATACTCTTTGGAAAATATGGAATATGTACAATGAAAGGCACGAGAAAGGCCACAAACTGACTCGATGGGAATAAAGTAGGACATGTTAGAGACACTATTCCTCATCAAAAGGATTGTTAGATGGGGTGTTACCAAAGGGGTTTTTCGATTCGTCATAAGCAGTGTTGGACTTTTTCTTCCTTGTTGTGACGTCTTCGGAAGCGAACGGATTCTTGCGATCGTCGTAATCATCGACTGCAGGAGAGTAGAGGCTCTTGATAACGGAAGGCGGCGGCCGCGACACCGTTGACGCGGACGACATTGTTCGCGACAACGGCGAGTCTTCCCAGTCGTCGTCGAACGGCGTCGACGACGTCCGGCTCATCATCGTCGACAGAATCGCCCCCGATGCCCGCTTCTGCAAGTATAGACTTATCTCTGGAAAAAAATTAAAAATCGAACAACAGCTCTAAAGCTTTTGACTGAAAAGTGTAAACTCACGTCGTTCTTCTTACTGTGGCGGTGATCATCGAAAAGGCCATTCTCCAAATACTTGGCGATCAGCTCCATGTTGTCGGTGCAAGACTCGAGCTGAATCCAAAAGTCACAAGCGATGACTAGATTCTTTGAAAACCTCGGCTTGGAATTTGCTGTAGGCGGCCCTCTCCGCGAGATTGTCACGGTCTCGAGTTTGGTTCTGCGTGGCGCAGGCGGGACATCGATCGGCGCGTTCTGAGTAGGACTCGAAGCAGTGGACGTGATACGAATGGCGACACAGGAAGTGGACGGCCGGCAGCTGCAGACTCGTGTCGCACGCCGAGCACTTTGAGATTTGCAGCACCTGCGCGCTGAAAACAAACGCCATAAAAACTGTGATCATTTGATTTTGAACATGACCCGGTCATTGTTCATTCTTTCCTCCGTGTGAATGACCAAGTCTATCATGGAAAATATTCCCGACAAATATCGATGAAAATAATTTTCTGGAGACTATGAATTTGAAGAAAATTGGAAAAAAGACACTTTTCTAAAAAAAAAAATCGCCCATCCTTGTAACCTAAACAAGTCGTGAATCGAGTACAACATTACTGATTGATTTTTACCTTCATCTGTTCAACTTTTTCACCATTTTTCATCAAGTACACCTTCGAAAATCTCAAACCAAAAAAAGATTTC